>LUCH01002327.1:65707-89487 GCA_013368495.1 Paragonimus heterotremus
CCGCGAAGCATTTCGCAATACGCTTTGCAGCCTCAAATTGCATCTACATGATTACATAGGTTACGTAGATCTAATGTTATATAACGGAGTCATGGAGGTTGTTGACCGACTTGAATACTTGAGAAGCTACATCAGTAACGCCCGCGACGGTGTGGGTAATGAAGGCGAATCGGGTAGCTATAGGGCTGGAGTGGTATTCGCCAATCTGGGACATATCTGGCGACAGAGAAATATCTCTCTGAGGCTTGAAGGTCACGTATATAAGGCGACAGTGAGGGCTGTATTACTTCAGGGCAGCGAAACATGGCCACTCAGGATAGAAGACGTAAACCATCTTCAGGTGTTCGATCACCGATGTCTGCGTCCCATCGTTAGTATCGGGTGGCATCAAGGAGTAAGCAACGAGCAGGTTACAAAACTGGTATCTGGTGGTGATTGTCAAACGAATTCTTTCGTCCAATTCTTACATGTGACCAAACTTAGATGGCTACGCCGTGTATTAAAGGTGCCAGCTAGTCGTCTGCCATATCGAACACACCTTTCAGAGACTGCGACCGACTGGCGTAAGGTGCGAGGTGCACAGATGATGACCTGGGGTAGACAAATGAAGTTGTTCACCAAAGAGTTGACCATTGTAGGTCGGGTTCCCCTCCCTAGGCTGGGGACCGCGCGACTCACAGGGTTGATGGCTAGATACTTTAAGTGGGATGGCGACTAAACGAACTCAGTGGCGTGAATGTTACCATTGTTTCGCCGAGTTGTCCGTGAAGTGAGTGCAATTAATGACGCCGAACAGTAAAAACCATAAGGAGGTTGTCTTGCTGATGACGTCTTATTTTCACTTATAGCTCGATTGTTTGTCTGCAAGGAGTTGGCACCTTGATGGTGAATGTAGATGTAAATATTTTCAGTAGGTAGGTTTCTTCTTTTCCCCTGGTTTTTTCTTCTTTCTTCTTCGTGGCTGTGTGGCAGGTGAGTACCAGTGTGAACCATTGATGTATTGCTGTCTATCATAACAATGATGATGATGATGATCACACGTGTGGGTTGATCATATCCAGGCTGATAATACTGTGACAAACAACTGGACTGTCAGCGCCTTTACCACTCCATCCTTGTTCGGGTAAATCGATACGATGAAACGATGTCATGAATACGGGATTTTCAGCCATCAAGTGGTACACCAGATCATACATGAGGGCGCTGAACAACGTGTAATTCGTCACAATCGAAGAAACACAATCGGCATGCATCACACTCAAAAGTGGGTACCGCTTTACTATTACGTTCTAAGCGATCAAGAACCCAGATAAGGGCACAAGAATAAAAACCCACAGAATGGAAGAAATGTGAAATACGCTGGGCTGAAACGTCTAGCAAGCGAGTCACTTATCGATACCATCTCCATGAAAATAGTCGAGCAAACATGCTCTGTGTAACACGGTAGTTAAGGATTCGATGTCTGGCTTTACGATCTTCACAAGCCGTTGGAAGCTCAAAACTGTTATCAGGAGTTTAAAAACGAAGTTCCAATCAGCAAGCTGTACATTCGCTTAGACAAAGTGTCCACTTTGAACATATTCAGAGATGAACATATGCCTGAGTGCACACTCCCGGCTTATCCACTGTGAGTTTCACTAACCCGGTGATCAACGCAAAGTGTAACAAATGATTGTCAGAATGAAAGATAACAGACAAATAGTGAACACTAAATAAGGAACGTACAAAGAATCAATTTTGGTACAGATGGTATGTAAGCGGTCGTGTTCGACAGGAATGGTATAATACTGAGAAAGAGCGCTTCAGAAAAATACTCGTGCAGATCAGACATTGAAATTCTTAATCGTATTCCTCGTCAAGTCCGCAAACGAACTACATCATACACGGGTTAAGCTGTAACCATTAGCCTTGACAGTAGGCTACGGAATGACAGAGTAACAAAATGGACAGATGGAAATGGCAATTTCAAAAAGGGTTTCATACAACTGGTAGTTCAGACGAACTTGTGTAGCGGTGCAAACGTTTGTATTGGCGATAACTTTTCACAACAACTCTAACAACAAACAAATTTCGACCATTTATTTGTCCACTATCACGAATACTGCAAAAACTACACCAACAATTCTCTACCGACAATCAGTATTTGAAGCATATGTGTATTCTATATGAATGGTCAAAACAAAAATGAGAAACATTCGATTGGCAACTCACAATACCTTTGCTACCGGACAGCAGGCTGGATCATGAGTGAATCGGACACTGTGAAACCATGTAGATCCAGAACGAAACAGTCCGAATGAACTAGTCTCAAACACATTATGTGGAGTAGTAGTCGGCACAGTTGCTAGTCGTCGCTTCGTACAAGGTACATACAAATGCGCATATCAACCGAGTTAACACTAACTTACGAAAAGATAACAAGTATCTATTCGCCTTAAATGATTGTGGATTTTGTGTTCAAGACATCAACATGACCAACGGATGGCAACTTCAGGCCTAGAACACTATGAATAAATGTTCGTCACAGCAACAACAACATCCAATAACAAGACAGGAGGAACAAAAGTGTAGCAAACGATCACAGCAACTTTGTATCTGATTCGCTGACTGGTTGAGATCGAGTCTACGCTATAACTATCACTGCTAGTTCAATACTGTTGAGATAAAAATGCGATCTGATAGATGTACTGAGATTTAATTGAAGCAATTTTCTCACTGAAGAACATATAGTCGATCAAACCTTACACATAGGCCATCACAAGCAAAAGGGTTGACCAACGTCAACCAATCAGAATGGCGATTAGAAACTACGTCAAATTTGTGCCGAAGAGGGTGACGAGTAAAACGATTTGTTTGAACATGTGTCAAACTTATATAACCGAGGTGAATGAATCGAGACAGTAGAAAAGCGACTTATCAGAACCAATGTGGTTGCAGTTGAAAAACGACCGGTAATGTAAATAATGTTGTTTTACCATAAGATGAGTAATGGTTCTTTTTAATAAACTGAAGATGCTTTGTACCACGTAGACTGTTGTTTGTCCGATTTTTTGATGAGTTAGTCAAACATCCAAAAACAGATTCATATCGCCCAGATAACAGCGCTCGATTTTCGTAAGCTGAAATATTAGACATGGGATAAAACAGGCTTGTAACGTAAATGCTAATGAAAACAAAACACTTACTTCAGGATATGTCGTAAAACAGATGTGTAAATGGTCCACCATTTCTCACGTCGATACTTATCGAGCACACCTGAATAGCAGCTGATATGGATGCAAAAACAACAAATATGTGATCAAATAATGAGTACACTATATGTGATCGTCAGTTACGATAACGAGAGAGCACATGAAAATGGTAAGTTACACAAATATCATACGTTGGACGTCATCGATCAAATCACCTCATCCAGTTACTGAAACACTATTACGTGTGCCACTTGATTAGGTGAGACAGTTTATCTGTCGCAAAGAATATCGTGAGGGAATTATTGTTACGAACAGAAATCATAATCTCCGTTTCGAGTTCCAAATGAGAAAGTAATCCGAATAAAAGCATCCACAGACGGGAATAAATGTTATGGTCTCATACAGACTAGCCCTAGTACTGAAATTCCATTAGGCAGTCAGCATAGGAGATAAAGAACGAAACAGTAGAAGATTTGTTACGATGAGAAAAATTTCACACCAAGATCCCCAGGCGCATTTTTAGACGAAAAATTGTGTGCTGTGCAGGTTAGAACACTATTCTGTTTGCATGTCGAAAACGAGGACAAGGATGGGTAGATAGCAGCAGGAACATAGACACATACAGTCACTAATAAACAGTTTGAGAAAAAGAAACCTTAGAATACCTAACTGAAGCCTGTTACACCATCTCTCTCCATTTTATGGAAAACACAGTTACCCTGTGAAAAATAGGCCTGGAATTTTGTCTCCGGAAATATGTTGAAGTTGCAGATGTCAACTTGGGAGAAACGGAAGGGTGGGTTGTGTATCGTAAACTAGGGCACTCCCACTCACGCAGCGAATGCAAAATACAAATGATGTAAATCTGCCCCCCAAAATAATTCAAAAAGGACACATCTCCAGAAACTGACCAAAAAGACTGTCACTATCACTACACCCATTGGCACTACATACGCTGGTGCACACACAATACAAAACATTGGCAGTAAAAAACAAGATGAGAAACAAACCTACACTGAACATAGGCCATACAACGAAAATGCCTGAATGAATAAAGAACCGATCATCTCGGAGTTTTGAATCTATCCAGGCTTAAATCATTGTTTGGGATATGACAAAAAAACGAATAACTTTTGCGTCAACAGCAAGATGGTTAAAGAACTGAACGGTCGATCATTAAAACATGGATCAAAGAGGCAAATGATCTTCTATATACGCAACAATTCGACAAAAAATATGCAGCCAATGTCATACAGTTGCGACATATTGAACGATTAACATGCAGAATCGATGAATGCATACCAAAAATTGTTTAACACAGTAAGTCAATGAGCAACGACGAACAAGAGCCAATTTATACATGCAAGCAGCATAACGATCGGGCGCACCAGGCTTCAATTTGGTAACCAATAAACGAGGTAATAAACATGTATAGATCACGTTGGTTATAATATATATCTCTCACAATTAGTTGATGTCTGTTGAACTGCGTGCTGTTTACGGTATCCATTTTTTTTAATGAAAAAGTACAGGACGAAAAAATAGCAAAATGCACAGGGGATCGGAAAGCGAAGCCAATCTCATCAAGTCAGGGACTGACACCTGCCAGTTTGGTCGCAGAGATTCTTCACATCAATTATTACAAACGCTCGACAACAAGATGGTGATTTTTAATGAATAGGATTTCTGGGATTCTGTTGCTGTCGCGCTTAGTTATCTGTCGAAACTAAAAGCAACCACAACACCACAACCCTTGACTATATCTCATAGATACAATTACAGATGAATAAGTATAACGTATTTCGATTAGATATAGATTATGCAGTAATATGGCCAGTAAAGACCATTCCAATCTAATTCTAAACATACAAATTAACCATACACCCAACATGTTTGGCTGCAAGAATTATCTTAGTGAATGGATTCCGAAACAAAAGTATGCAGGGACCTGATTGGTTCCAACATCAACATTGTAATTGTATATCAAGAAAATCTAGTTTGATCATTCTTCTAGACCCAAATTGGTGCACTCAGTGATAGCAAGCGCCGGTACATCACTATCAACCAGACATGTGGACGACAGAAAACGGACGTTAAGACGCAGCTGTATAGTGGCACAAAATAAATACCTAAGCATCTGTATGGCTAAGATTTTAGACGGCAGGGGTACCGCTTTCTTAAACTAGAGGATGTTAACTGAGAAAATTTATTTGACCGGCCGATGAGGATCAGCTGACCGTCACAGTCCACAAAACTGTTGGAAATATTAAGCGAAATAGAATGCGCTTACTAACAACCAGCTTAGTAGTAAACCTCCACCATCATCAATAACCTGGACAAGGTTATCAGATGTTGCCAGTGCGACGCAACATGCATTTACGTACAACGAAAAATCAATAGTTGTAGGCAATGCGTACAGCAAAAAGCCACACATACAGTTTCTATGAACACTGGTCTTCGCGAGGCTGAGTAATATTTCTTCTGAGAGGGGGATTCGCAGAGGAAATACGCTACTCTGCCGAACGATTTTGGTAGCCATCACCCGTTTTGTCACAGAAATCCCTAGTTAAAATAAATTTCTAACAAGGTAGAGTGTTACACCCGGAGCAGTGTTGGCGCCTTTCCTTCTCCAGTAAATTCAAATAACTTCCGAGTTAGAATTCCTCAAGCTAATGTTTTAGAAAACAGCCGTTCGAGTCATAAAATCATTACGTACGTTTAGCTACGCTAGGTTCGTCCACAGTCTCAGATATGTGCTCTTCACGGTTTCCAGTAATGTTGAGAGACAGATTATCATGTTCTACCTTACCGACACTAACAGCTGCCGACAGAAGTTGGTTTTTCTCGATAACCTTCAAATGAAACATAGGCCAGATGTTTACAGCCATCATCGCATAGAATACATGCCAGTACTGTTTTAAAAACTGTTACTGTGAAAAGTAGTGTTATTGATTGAGACAGTGAGTACGTGTGAACAAAGAAAAATTAGTTTACGAGTTTAAACAGACGAGTTCGGCTGAACTCAGATAGAAACGACCTTAAATTCAGTGTTCGGAAGACCAGTAGGTTTAATCTATTATCCGGATAATAATATTTTAACATTGTAAACAATATCGAAAGTCAGTATTACCTGAGTGCTTTGGCATACATTCCTTTCCGGTAATATTCAGCACCCATGAGAACAACTGTGAACAAAGGGAGGAAGGGCACAAAGAAAAAGAAAACAATGCGGATGATGGCGAAGATGAAGTAGATTAGGGGTCTGACTCTGCGATGATCGAGTCTTGTACACGAAATCTGAACTTACCCGGACGTCGTTTACCCATGAGCTGGCGGTGCCCATGACTGCGAACTGTAGCCAAATCATTCTAGTAAACGACCTACATTCGTTTTTGAATATACAGTAAAAACTGGTTCACTGGCTACTTCGATCCAAATAACATTGGCAATGTTAGTCGAACAGTCATGTTAGGCGAATTAGTCCGATATGCTTAGTGTTAAGACTCCTTCGATAGGTTTTCTGTTGCGCTTAGGAGTTCATAACCAGTTCAAAATGGCGCTTTGATAAAAAAAACCGATGAGTTCACTAAAAATACTTACAAAGGTGTTACTGAACCACAACTGATTTCCAGCTTACTTCACGGCATAAACAGCATTTCTTAAGCTGTACAAATCGATCTTTCCTGATGTATTAAACACCATCCCGTTTCATGTGGTACGTTAGGGATACAAATTGAATTGTACAATATTTTCTTTTATTAAAGGTTGCAAATCGTCGACAACACCAGACTGAGGTGGCTTATTCCACGCAGCGACAACAACATAATCACCACTGTCAGTCAACAGTGTTTGATCCTAGAAGAAGTTCAGCAGCTGATTTCGAGTAGAATTCAGCTTTAGAGTAACGAGTCCTAATCGTTTTCCCTTTGGTACACCTCCATACGGAGTAAACAGTCCTGATTACATCGAGCAACTTACATTAGCTTGAAACATCTGCCGATCAATGACAGCACAACCATTAATCGTTTTAGATGATAATGAAGAGTAAGTCCAGGTACACAGGCCGGATCTGTGACATTGTGTTAGGTGGCGAACATTGAAACCCACCAATTTTTGTATGATAGGGTGCACTGTCCCCCTTTCTCAAGTCGTTAGGTAGAAATGGCAAAGTTATCCAGATTTTGGCCACATAAAGCGGTACTTGTTTGTACAGAAAAGTTTATTGAATTGGTTCTACCGAGTCTTAGTCAAGTTAAGCAGAAGCCACGATAACCAATCTTCACTGTGTGTTCAGGAACTTTGACAAAATCTATCAATAAACACTTATTCTATGGTCGCGAAAAATTACAGTGTCAACAAAACAAACACAAGTGGTCTTAACAACCTGAGCCAAGCCCCATCCCCTAAAATATGGAGCAACAGGTATGCCTGACAAACTAAGTGAGATATGGTAATTTGAACAACAATGGATCACGTTTGCATGAAATTCTTCTTCAAATTGGGTAAACATTTTTACGGAGATTATTCAAATGTTGCGACAAGCTTCCAGAGATGACTGTTTGATGAATACAAAACGCTACGAGCGATACTGGTGTTTTTAATCTGAAACGACAAACATTCATCTACATTTTCAGCTTAAAGTACTACTCAGGTTGGAATGTTTTTGGCCCATGAAATGACAGAACAGTTAACATGGGCAACTGTATGGAGAAAAATAAAGAGAAATAATCGAAATTTGTGATGAACAGGTCAACGACTATATGGACACGGTCTCACGATTAGCTACGGCAAGGCAACGTTTATCCAACAACACTCACCATACAGTGCATGTCATTGTGTGGAAAACCGGAGAAATTCGTTTACTTCCCCGAAGAAAATGGCTTCCCTATTCCCACAATTTAAGCAAGCGCTATTCTGTTTGATTCCTAGGTTTCGCCCTTGCCTTTTAGTGGTCTGCCGCTCGACCTAGTTCAAACGTCGCGTAATACCTACAAATACGCAGACCGCGCACCCGTATTTAGCCTTCGGGCTGAGCAACAAACAAAGATCGTCTTTTCTCTGCTTTTTAGGTGGGCCTAAGTCGCGAGTGCTGTACTTCTTCACTTATACGGTACTGTGATAACGTGCGTCCCTTCGACGATCGAGATACTGCACGCGGTTCTCTGTCTCCCGTTAGTGCCTTCTCTCTCAGGAGTCACAACAGTTGTTTAAAAGAACTAACTCAAACATCGGTGAATAACAAGTTGTTTAAATAAGTTGAGTGAGAGAGAATGATCATGTGTTTTACGTCCAAAAAACCATAAGTGAACCTCAGAAACCAGAATAACTGTCGAACCTAACAGTGATTAATCCAATAGTGACCACCATAACACTCGAGTGCAAATGAATGCTTGCGTTTCTAGCGGTGTACTAGTATATAGTACACGCCCGTTTCTGTGATAAATTTACCCCTGTGCAAACCGCAATTATGGATACAACTGGTGACGTTAATAATTTAAGGATGAAGGTGCCCATCCCGCAGCTGCTCGGAGACAGATATCCAGAAACGTTCACAGGAGTTCACTGGCATAAAGAAGATTGGCGGAATCAAGACCGATTGTGGGAAGTAGGCTATCTTGAGGATATCCATGTAAAATAAAGTGAGGGTGGTAGTAGATGCGGAAAGAAAGGAGAAAGAGGAAAATTGAATAGATTATCACGGGTGGCTAAACTTGACAGCCTAATCAACTACCAGGAGTCAAAGTGGTGATGCAAGGCTGCTAGAGTTGAAAATAAAACGAACCTTCACGTTCGTCGTTCTTCTCAAGGACTTATCGGCAGGGCACCTCCTCAACTGGATTCAGCATCGGGAGAGTAGCTGTTTTACCGATCGGCTTCATCGACAGCACGCCACCAAATCCGACGGAACAAGTTCGTGTGGAACAGGTGAACAATGGAATGAATATTAACCATTTGTCCAGTTATACGGTAACCAACGCCATCATCAGTGAGCGTGCAAATCATGGAGAACCAGCCGGAAAACACGGAAATAAAGGGACTCAGAGACAGAACGATTCAGTCGACAGTGGATACTACAGCACTGGGAAAGAACAACCAGAGGAAACCTGGAAGCTGTTTCAATCGTAGGAGAAGCGGGAATAAGGAGTACGAGCGTCTGCACAGAAAAACATTTCGTTGTTGTTCTGTTGTGGTGGATTATCAGGCGGGAGGTGCGAGCATTCCAACACTCGATGGAATACCTCAACGCTGGAGGAGATACATCCAAAACCCCAGGGCGAACGGATCGGTGACAGCCTGGGCAACCGGATGAGTCACCGCACGACTGGATCGGACCAACGGGTGAGACATGGCAGGCAAAACAGGATAGACGACCAGATCGGAGGCGCGATTATTCCACCACTTGTAGGAATATTTTGACGTGGTATTGGAATACGGTCAAAGCCCATAGTAGAGAGATAGCAGACAACGCGAGCGACCGGACAAGCCATCACTCAACGAAATCGGAGCGACGGATGAGGAATGACAAGAAGGCGCCGATCACACACATAGACCGGGCAGAAGTGCATACAACGTGTGGGCGGAAACCGAGGGATGTTGTGGACTGGAATTAACCCATAAACGCGAGCGTGCGCGTAGCATGGTAACTAGCGAGTTGGGCAACAAAGATTGTGCTTTATTGGATGCCTTTTCGCTACACTATTACTCCATCGAAGCCAGTAACAAAGGGCATGTTTGGCAGGAGTGCGACACAAGTGTGGGTCGTAGAACACTGTGAGCTCAATGATGGTTAGCAAAATTGGTGAGTATAGCTTACAAATCGAAGGTTCGATCAAGTGTACCATGAGTATCCATGATCCTGTCTTATAAGGCTGTTCTGTATAAGCCCAAGAAACCAACCGGACAATTATTGAAGCTAGTCCCTCGGAAACAGGAGCTTTGAATGAACAGATGAAGTGTAATGCGTAACCACTCTAATGGAAGGGGAGATAAGCGAGTAACAACTGCCCAAAGCCATGGTTTTGAGTGAAGCATTAGGATACTACCGGCTCGAAAGAAGGAGTTGTTCAGTATGTAATCAGGATCTTGACTCAAACAGAACCTGATGACTGAGAAGGACTGCTTAAAGATTACATGAACGGTAGATAAATGGGGGTCGTAGGTGATGGGTCAACGTTTACGTATAAAGATTAACCACAAATCACTGGAGTGGACTGAGACGACATAGGTAACCCGAGGAGAGTCGGCATTCTAGACTTCCCGAGTACGAGAGTATGATTTTACTATAAAATATGTGCGAAGAAGGGAACCTTAGGCTGTACAGTAGTCATCATAGAAAAGTAATTTTCCAAGCATACTTCTAGGGTGGACAGGCTGGTTTTGTGGTAAGATCCCGGGAGTGATGAAGGGATCACGACGTTAAGATCGGGGGTCCAGGAGGATTGTAGACTCAGTAACGGAAATAAAAGCGACCCGAAATAAAGGGCCCGATAAAGAGCTAAAAAAACACCTCGTTCACAAAAGAATTGAATTTCAAGAAATCGCGATGGGGTTCCGACATATAAATTCAACGTTGGAATTACGCGAGTATCCGTTAGTCCTGAAAGGCTCAGACAACGGTTGTTAATAACATGTTACGGGTTAGCGTGTGCTGGCTATTTTAGGAAATAAGACACTGCGAAACAAACAGTGTAAGACCTCGCGTTTTGATATGCTGAAAGTGAGGGCTGTCGAAAGCAGAAAACTACAACGTACAGAGTTCAGTATGGTCAATTTCGGTGTCTAGGAGTGGGGAAGTACAATCAGTGAACGTTGGGGGACTTCTTTAGAAGTAAAAAAAACTGCTATGATAAAATATTTTGTTTGTTTGACCGAAGCAACGCGAGCTGCAAATCATAAAGCTATCACAATTAGCAACGGAGTGGTCAGATATACGGTCACTGTGTTCCAAAATCCATCCGTACGGATCAAAATCCAAAATGAGGAACAGTGAACCCACATTGAAGGACTGAAGATCAAACGAATCCGAACGAAATTTTAAAGTCCGAAGACCGGACGGGTAAGAGGATTGTTAACTGCCAAAGGAGACAATTCGGAATGGACACACCCACAGGTGCCCACTCAGACAACTTCAGATAAAGCGCCAGTTCATGTGAAAGGGTTGAAGGTCTTAGCCCGAGAGGTGGACTTGGCCCACAGTGACTAATCTACCGCCAACTGCCTTGAGTTGCTTTGGCTAGGCCATCATTCGTCCATCTCGTACCCTATGTCAGTTGGCTGAAGCAACGACAAATAATGTACGACGTAGCAGACGACCAGTTGACATCCCAAGTACTAAGTTGAAATGCTTATCCTTAAACCAACGTTCTACGCTGACCAGGGTTTTGCTCGCGTTTGAACCAGTCATAATGCTCAAGTTCGGGAATGAGCCTTGAACACATAAAAGCTGTTGATAGATTTCTTGACGGTTAGCTTGTAATCCGCAGAAATCATTTTTGACGAGCGAATTACTAGAGTGTTCACAATAGTGTTCCTCTAATGCAGAGTAAATTGAGGGCAAAAGAAAGAGCGGGTAAAAGAGACAACCAAGGGACAAACCAGACCTGCATAATGGTTCACTTATACGAAACTGCTTTCACTCTTCTGTGTTATGTCACCACTTGTTCACCTCAGGTCTAAAATCAGTTGGTTGCGACGTCAAGTTTCAACATTTACAGAATAATCGTGTTGACTGGAAAACACTTTGACCGTTAGCTTACACATTCATCAAAACGACAGACGACTAATCCTACACCTCTGGTGCACACGTGAGGAAAGCACAAGGCGTCAGTCATGTTGAGCCCAAAGTCAACACAGACTGCTTTTCTGAAAATGTGAAAATGATATAAGCCCGACAGAAGCAACGTGATTCAAGCCGAAGATGTAGAACAGGGGATTACTTCGAAATCAGATGAAATGTATAAACTAAGGCGTGTAGGTTAAAATGACGAAACTCAAAAAATGGGGTAAAACTTGCCAGGATAAAGTTTCATTCGTTCCGCCTTATACCGTTTATAATGTAAATGCGTTTGCTCCAACAGAGGGATTATTCGTTCCTGAAATAAGTAAAATGTGGAAGTTCAGCCGTGAATGTAGGGATAAAAAACCAACCAGTTAAAGCTGAAGAAAAATCAGAGATGAAGCGGACCGCTCTTACAGGCTGACACAGGCATACACAAAAAAAAGTAAACCACGATCACCCACATTAAGATATCCTGACTCCTTAGATGTGCTCAGTTCGATTAATAGTCAATCTGCCGAAAATGAAAAAATGGCCTGATTTTTATACACAAGGCGCGAGCAGTGGAAATTAATCCATAAAACGTACACAATTAAAACCCTCTTGTCAATAAAAAAGATACATCCATATCTTTGAAACGAACATCTGAGTTCTAAGTAAAAACGAGACCAAATTCACACAAATTCTCCTTCCTTCACTATACCCTTTAATAATTATGCTTAGCACATAAACGAATTGGCTAAAATGATTGAAAAGCCATCGACTTGTTCAACTGTTCCGATTTGAATTACAAGGCCCGTAATCAGGAAGACCAACGCGATCTACATTAACCATCTTACTGGTAACTATTCTTATTCCGACAAGCTGTCACTGTTTGACCACCGCGTACTTAACGACGGCTGACCGTCATATCGACAAACAGTGTTCCACTTATCGGATAATTAAATATCATCTTCAATATATGATCTGACCACTTAAGGTGCATCCGTACAGACCGAGTGAATAAATTCGTATTGTCGTGTCTACCAAATATTAGACTCTTAACCCCATTGATGTTTGGCCGTCAAAGCCGTCAGATGTGAGACTGAATGCAGACGACAGATACGGTTAAGACATATGGTAGTGAGAAAAGTCGAGATGATAAGTGAACTAGGATGTTCCAAGATAGACGTCAAATATAAAAACACTGATCACCAGAAGGGTTAATAGTGAAAGTATACAAGAGAGATAGAAGTGTTTTTGAAAATGTGTCATGAAATAAGGGTTAACTTAAAACATAAGAATTGACATGGTATGGACTACCAAAAATCACGTTCAGGTAGAATATTGAGCAGCTCCACTTCGGAGTGAAACACTGAAGTGCACTATCTATATAATGTAAATATATGTAAAGAGCAAACCATATTTCACTCTGGATGTCACTGTGCAAATATAGCACATCTTGCTTGTTGTTAGACATCCCGCATATACCGCGTGAAAACAAAATCAAAGCACAAGTTTTACACTGGCTAAATACATTCCAGTTACCTCTGTTAGGACAACAATAAGTTAGACAGTCTTTGAGCACTAACTCTAGAGGTTAGTCTTTGTGTAACTGGGTAGTTTCGAGTTCACACAGAATGCTGTTGATTATAAACTAGAAATGCAGAACCGTAGTCGTAGATCAACTCGGAAAGGCATACTACTTTGGACCAACAAGTCACACCAGCACAATCGCAAAGGTAATGAGAATGGACGGGCAGGTGGCAACATTCAGTCTAATCATCCCATTAAAAACCACTAGTATCCGTTCAGTAAAGAGCATTAAGTTATATCATGATAGTAGCTGACCCAAAGGTAGTTGAGTTTAGCTCGTTCTCTGAAGAGGCCGAACACGGACGAGACGGATCATAAAAGAGCGGTGTGTGAGAGATAACCTCTAGAACGATCGTCCAACTGACCCGATTGACATTGTACTGGTAAATCGAAACCCGAACAAAACAAACAGAAACAATACCAAGCAAAAGCAGTGAGCAAAAGGAGGTAATCTGGTTACTAAGCCGATGCACTCGATTGGGTGAATAAAGTTAAAACACAGTAATCGAGCAGTCTTCGCAGATTAACTACATGAACGTACGGAATGGTCTACAGCTAGTTCGGCTCTCTGCAATGCGCGAATACCTTCCCGTTCTTTAGCAGCACTCGGAGGTTCAATGCTTTGTACACCCTGACGCCAAGGTCTTTGACCATAAAACTCCAGTCCATCAACTTTCTCCGTTGCAGACACTGGGTTGTACGTGTCCATATTGAGAGGAATCAGTGGAGGTGAACGACCCACGGGACTTGTTGGGCTACTTCCGGCAGAACGGCGTGCAAATCGCAGTGGTGAATTAGGACGAACAGACTCGATGGCATTGAAATTTTTCCGTTTTGTTTTCACAGCCCCGACACTCACAGAACTGAGCAGTCCTTGATCTGAAAGAGGATGAGAATCAATCGGTGAGGTCTGTGGATCAAGGAGGCTGTCAGTGAAGGAAGTAGGCTCTTCTTGGATAAGGTCCGGATCGGTTGGTACAGCGCTCGAATGTGAACACAGTGCTCGACAAAGCTGACGGCGTGCAATCGCATGGCGAGCAGCCTCTTGATAGTATAAGCCAGGATGCTGTGTCATAAGAGCAGTGAGGCTAGACTGAATGGCTTCTTGAAAAAGATCGCCGAGAATTTCAAATCTAGCAATGAGAAAGTGAATGAGAGCACTCTGCAAGTGGAAGACAATATTACTGTTTGGACATCCAGGCTTCATGCTCAAAAGCTAATTGTGGCATTCCGACAAGATTCGAGAAAAACTCAATGTGCCTACGAAACTGAGAGATTGCGTCGGAAGCGTTCGTTTGAAAAGCCAAGCGACAAATCTGTGGAAGAGAAAAAGAAATTCGATTGGTACTCATATCAGTGCAAAAAAAAACATGGTAGAATAAGAAAAAATTTAACTCACTTTGTAGTTGATGAATCCTGCGACCGTTTTCATTTCCAAAAGATGAATGTCAACAATACGCTGTTCCAGCAGATGAGTATAGGCTTGTTGATAATGTCTGGTTTGGATAAAAATGAGTGAATAAGGTGAGAAAATGGCGAAGAACACATGTGTAATGAATACCAATGTCTTACAAATGTTGTAACGATACCTCCACATCGAAGTTGGTGAACTGTACAATCAACATTATGGTCTATTTCACGAAACGGCACTTAAAAAAATGTTATAGGGCGTCGTGAAAATGACATTATTAAGGAGGTAATCAGACAACTCCTGTTATAACAATATCTCATGAGCTTTTTGTTTGAAAATATATCCGATGCTTCTAGGAATTGCAACAACTTTCGGTTCAACGACATGACTAAGCAATTTTAACAGACAGGTGGGAATCGCCGTTTTAGTGAGAATCGCGACAGACAATGATTTCACATGTAAGCAAATCGGCCAGGTACTTTACAGGTTACTAAAACACAGCCACAGAAGTTGTCCACATCCTTTTGACGCTAGTCGTAGACTAACTAAATATATTTTCTCTCACTAAGTCCTTTAAATATTGTGGGACAATCAGGGCCCATATGTGACAGCGAAACGGAGGAAGGAAGACACGCTGTCGATCTCTAATGAGGAGATGATTTCTATTTCCCCAGCTAATCCAAACAAATACGTAAAGAATTTATCCAACACTACAGAACAAAAAAGGACGGTCGGGTTGCAGTTCGACATACCACAAAAGTAATCACCCGATTAACGTACAAACATAATTCGAATGTCCACACAACCAACCCTAGACTCTAAAGGACACTTCATCAGATATTGCAACTTGGTTCAGATCTAGAATAGTCGATCTCATTTATCGGAACCAATGAATACTCACTAGTAAACAACGCTTAGTAGACAGAGAACTTATACATCAACTGAAAAAACTGCGAAAGAACACAGGACTGGTAATATCGTCACCAGCCAAAGGCTTTCTGAAGGATTCCACCAAATCACACAGACCATATCAACAACAGATGCAGTACATCCTGTTAGATAAATCAAAGTTCGTTGTTGAGAGAGATCAGACGGATGCTGCACAAAACGCTGAACGTCAAACCAATCAAGCACCACAAAGCTATTCTCAAAAGGCTGTCACTCAAAGACAGTGATGCCACGGATATATGGACTTCCGAGAAAAGCGCAAACCCGGAGTGGTCGTCCGACCAACAGTATCAATGATTAGTACCCTATACCACTCCGGTGGGGAATCCACTGGAATCATGATGTACGGATTATCTTAAATGTGGTAATCTGCTTTGTTCAGGATGATTAATCGATTTCCTTGATCTCTTTTTGTAATAATTATTGGCTGATCAGACCTCAATGTTTTGAGTACATTTTGCTCCCTGGTATCTTCTTTACGTTCAAGGGGGTCCTCTATCAGCAAACAGACGGAGTAGCAATGAGATTGTCCATCTCTCCCACGGTTGCCAACTTGTTCAGAAAAGTTTTAGAGAAAAAGTTGCTGTCCAGCATTCCTGATCCACCTAGAATTTGGTGGAGGTATGTCGATGATACGTTGGTGGTGATGCGTACACAAACTATTGATAAATTCACGGAACCCATGAAGTCAGCATAACAAATTTATGATTGAACGCGAATCAGTGGACCATGAGCTGAGTTCCTTAGACTGCAAAGTACGCAAAAGAGCCGACGGTAACCTGAACAAAGGCGTGCATAGACAGGACACCCAAACTAATCAGTGTCTTTCTTTTAGCTCAGAACACCCCATGTGCACCAAGAAGGCAGTTGCACCCAGCTTGTTTCATTGGGCCTTGTTAGTAACCAGCTCCGAGGACGGGCTATCGAAAGACTACAAGACTGTCAACTGAACACTGAAAGCTAACGGTTACTGTGACAAGATTTTACGTCCAATTCAGGAGCTCTCTTGTAACAAGATCAACGAGCCTAGAAAGTGGTTGTCGACTATCGCTGTTCCGTACAAAAGGAATACATCGGAAGACCTTAGACGGGCCTACAATCAGTACAATGTCAGAGTGGCATTTGAAGACAGCAACACGTTAGGGAATAAGTCAGTCCACCTAAAGGATAAACGAACAGTTCTGAAACAATCAGACTGTGGTTACCGAATTAAATGTAAGGATTGTCAAGCTTCGTACACTGGGCAGGCCGCCTGGCAGTTGGAAGTACGCACTGAGGAACATGTAAGGTGTAGTAGGAAGCCTCCTACCGACGTTCAGCAACTCTGGAAATCAGAACAGGATTCAGCCGTTGCGGCACACGCGATCCTCAACTAACATCAGGTTGATTTCGACCATCCGCCTGCGTTAAAAAGGGGTTCATGTGATTAGGAAGAACGTCTACTAGGAGAAGCTTTGCTAAACTCTAATACACCACAGGCGGTGAATCGATCCGATGGCTTGAAATCGTCAGTTGTTTGACATGATTTACTAGGATGACAATAGTGACACCACGCAAGAAGGGTTTGCGGCACTCATGTCACCCACCTCATCCCAAAAAGTCTACATGTATGTAGATTAAACGCACACATGCACACGTGGTGACCCCAGGTGGACCGTGAACCCAGATATCCTATTGGCAGCCTGTCACAAACACGTGCTAGTTGATGACTGCCTCATTTGAAGCTTGTATAATGTAAGTTGTCTGATTTAAAACGCTCGATAAAGGCTTTCTGGAAGGATCGACACGTTGCAGAACCTATTACTCTTTTGGTTTTAACTCGTGGCATAACCAAGGAATTACTTAATAATTAACCAAACTACTTTAATATCATATGAGTAGGCATACAAGGAAGCAGTAAACCATTGCAAAAAAGTGTCCTGCAGCTGAGTGGGCATATCAGCAAACGATAGCGATAAAGGGGTCACTGAGAAAACTCACTTGAGAGCGAGGGCTTGGTCTTGTTTCAGCTCCCCGAAGAAAGCAATTTTAAATTCGTGACGAATAAACAGAAGCTGTAAGTGAACAGAAACGAACTGTCATGATACATTAGCAAAGGTAACGAAAACTGCAATGCTAACCAATAAATGGGATCCTATAAGCAATACATATAAAAGAAGGCTTAGGATGGTGAAAATTGAATGGGGAATACGATACTCCCTAGAATCAATAAGAAGAGGAAAAAATACCATGGGAAATGGAGCTGTCGTCAAGGTAAACAATGTGTTTATCTCAATTTGTCCAATCCGTATTTCACATATGTGTTGCGTTAGGGTGCAACGTCAAACCTAAAGCACGTAACCATGGTCAAAAGAGACATGCGTACAGAAGAGGGTAACTAACACATAAATGAACACCAATGATCGTGATTGCAAGTTATATTGCATCAACCCGACGTAGGAAGCTACGAAGAGAATTCGACAATGGCAAACCAAATAATGCAACGCTGGTGGAAGGAGGTACAAGGTCAACGTGCTAGAATGTAACAGAACCACTGACAGCTTTTGAGTTACCTTAAGACCACGAGCATCACTGAACAAGAGCAGTACATGACAAAATACCGGCTTTTTTCAATGTTGAAAATCCCCGAATAAGGTTAGGCCAGTAGATCTGCTGAATCCCCTGAACTCAGCACCACAAACAAACGAGAAGGAAGCTGTTAACGTCTTGGCAATAAATCACCGAAAGCTACCCAAAGTCTTGCGCCCAAGTGGTCGTTACTCTGTAGACAGAGAACTGGACATGCTGTTGTTGCTATGCGTACACGCATCTACTGGTCGGCAAATGCGTACTGAGATTACACAAGTATAGGTTCCACAGATAAGCCCTGATTAAAAAAAGAACGCTGAGTCAAATGATTCTGTGAAGAACAGGCTAGCCATAACCTGTGTACAAATGTGAAAGCTACCAACAAGCATGAGTGGCGTAAAATTTTTATCCATCAAAATCCCAACCGCCAATCAGAACAGCCAGTGCACAAGAGATGCACTTTCGTACAGTTAACCAGTAAAAAATGGAACGAAAAGTAAAAAGGAACTATATGCTCACCTGATGACTCGTCTTGTTCAAACTATCTTTGTGTGTTTTGACTTTCTTGGCTCGTAGGTGATAATAACTCAAAGCCATATCACGAAATTCACTTTCTAGACTGAACAAGAAGTGTTAGTGAAAAGTGAAGCTGAGTAAAATAGTTGGGCAGGAAGGGGTCAACACAAAAGTTATCAAAACGTGAATAAAACTCAAAGGATTCTTCAATATCACATGAACATCAGCCAAAATGTAAGCAGGAAAATCAGGAGTCATAATTCACGAGAATCAACTATTCCACGAATACAGGCGTTTCTGCCCATTGAGATACACGGTTGTGCGTCTTCAAACCTGACAGAAAGCAAATTCTAATCTTGTTCAGGGAGGTGATTAAGATTTTCACGTCTGGTAATCAATTCTAAGTATGGTTGTCACATGACTACTAACAACTGCAAGCACTATTACCCCGCTTAACAGTAGCGAAATTGTAGGTTTCCCATATGCCCGCCGACGGAGATTACGCGAATATACACTCGCCGTTGAACACGATCTACATCTGGAAGTATGTCATTAATGATGTATTAGTGAGGGCTTGGCTTTTAGAAGTGTCAAAATGCATCAGATCTATTCGATTATCAAAGTTCCACGTCTTATTCACTCCATGATAAAGGATGTATGCAAAATCTCCAATAACAGTATTCTAAAGCTTTACGGGAATGAATGTCAATGCTTATAGGACGGGAGGTAGAGTGTAATTACACGAATGAAGCAAGAACTACTGTGGCTAACGGAAACGGGTAACCAACTACTCGGCTACAATTGAAGACCGTCTGATTTGCGGGTAGCAGTAGCGGGATTCTGGTTGATATAAACTGAACATCAGTTACAACTGACATCAGCTTTTGCAGTCACATAGCCGAACCGTTTCAAAAAGAAGCACTGAACTCGAATTTCGTTCCTATTATAGTTCATCCGTAATGTACATCCTTGTCACAACCAGGGCTTGAATTTTAACTACCGGGTTGACCATTGCGTCACTGACTTCACACCAGACATGACTAAATTATCCTATGCGAACTCTCAGATGCATTTACTAGAATGACGTTCAAATTGCCTGATCGATCCGAGATGAGACACAGTAACAGTCCCGTTAACAGTAACTGATGACTTCATACTCGGTACTTTCTTTCCAGTTGAAACCACAGAAAGCATTAGATTTGTTGAGCATTGTTTTCGTTATCTATAAGTAGTGGGGGATTTTGATTCAATAAGCATTAACCAAAGTATGTTATCAAGTGTCTGTGTCCGAACGGTGATTTGACGTGTCCTGCCAACTGAATGATAATATACATACACATTGACTTCCGATTAATTCGTCATTTGCAGGAACCGCCAAATATTGATGGACTACACGAAGTGGCAAGTTAAGAGTCCATTTGCTATTCATCTTTGATAAGAAGGAAATTCACCGATAGCAAAAAATTACACAAGGACTATGACAAGTATTGCTCAATCTATTAATCGTAATTCGCTAATGCGCACATCGCCGCTGTACACAATAGTACCATTTATTCAACCTTAGTACTAAATCAAGGTGTCAGTTAAAAACAATGAGCAATGCTTACAGTGTAGGTCTTTTTTATCAGCTACTACTTTACGTAAATGTCTCTTATTGCGACACATGCATTCATGAGAGTTGTCAACACAGCCTGACGCATAATAAATACGTCTTCGCGTTAGGTAAGTGATGAAAGATATTAGAGAGTTGCCGGTTTTCGAAGAAGAAAATTGTCCCCTAGACGACGGTAGTCAGTTGTATCACAGCAAAGTCAAAATTCTGCAGCCCCATATACAACTGAAAAGATGCTAAGACCTGGTTTGCAGACCATCTTGACTAGCTGCAATTCACCAATTTTTGTATGAACCGAGCAACTGGCGATTATCAGGAGAACTTTGCGATTCTGGGTTATCACAGCACTTTCAAGGCTGGAGACTTGACGCGCAGACGCCACTTACCACCCATGTCTTTCCGTTGGATCTACACTACACGGGTAAGCATGGGACGTGGTTGAGGCTTCTCAGTTTTGCTGACTTCTCAAACATTCATGTGCATACGAACGAGTATTGTTGTAGTTTCTTACCCTGGAGGTATCATTGTTTGAGATGTGAGCTGTTGACGATGATAATCTCTAACAAATTCTGATCTCGTCAGCGTTGCAGATGTCAGCTTGACAAGAATCACGGGAAGAAAACTCCACCATCACTCTTCTATACCAACTTCGTTGCGTGGGTTAGGCTCGCCACAGATGATGAATTTCATCACAATAGAACGGTAAACCTGGAATCGCTGGAACAACCCCACATTGAAAATGAACCCGTTTTTACCAGGTTGATCAATGAATTAAATGACTACCGTTGATAGAACATGTGGTGGGAGATTAACTTTCTGGGGTTTCACTTGGTAGAGTAGATGACAGGTAAAACATCATACATGTCTTTCTCCGATGTGAATGTTACATTTCCTAGAGCTGATGATATTTTTTCCGTTCCTTCATCCAGCCATTCAAGGCTGACTCAGGAATAGTATATTCTTCACACAGCTGACATTTCCTAACACGGTTTACATTTTTCTGCTCCTTTGGCTTCCACCTCAACCGAATTATTTGGAACAGCTGCGCTTGCTAGCGAAAGTTCGCGATGTAAGCTCGCATTACCTTCCGTGAGTCCGTTAGCTCAAGCACTTCGTTCATAGGGTTTCAAGCCATGCTTAAACACACAGTCAAGAACAAAAATCGCTTTTATAGGTTAACATAACGCAACCCATTGAAACAAACTAACGACACCATAAACCTAAACCATGATTCCATTGTGGGCAAAACTGGAAAGCTAGCGTTTGTGTTATCGTATTATTTTAAAACGAAAATCGTTAATATTTTTAGTCCACTTCGTACTCGAAAATGTCCCATTATTACTACAACCTAACAAAACATCATCATATTGGACTAAATGATAAGCATACGTGTAACAGGAACCTACCTGGTAACGCATCCACATAGATGATTGGTATGGGACAAAACAAACAGATTTTTACCAGGTAGGTCACATTTAGTACACAAAGCTTGCGCACGTTCCATAGCAACAGGATCTTCGCCCGAAGGCAGCGGTGCCCGTTTCTGAATGAGAACCACCACGAGTTTGCAGTCACGACCGGCTAGTTTAGATCTAATTGAAGTGAACTGTCATTTATAACAATTTGGCTAACCTCACAGTCTCCACACGTTGAGCACATTCTGTTGATTTTTCCTCCCATTGGTTATCACTCCAGTCAAGATCATAAAATACGGCGACTACTGCAGGAATTTCTTCTAAATGTTTACGCATCCATCCAGTTTTGAGAATTCCTTTCGGAAGAAGCCATTCATGGGCTCCGACAGGCTAAATAGATGTGTAGTAATGATAAATGAACTAATATACTTTTATGTGCAAACAAATCAGAATTCTAGCATGGATGTACATAAACCACTCACTGAGTCTGGATTAAATCCAACAATTCAACAAACTAGAACAGTTGCACAAGATAACTTACTAAATAAGTAGGCATCTACTTGAAGCGAACTCAGTGAAACTGACAATCTCTATTAGTCCACTAATATGACAAAAAGGCAATGATATCAGGATGACGTAACAAAATCAGTGACTAATGATTTACTTTGAATTTGGGTTTCGGGAACTGATGATCAACCGGTAAGCAACGAAATTTGAAAGGGTCATGTTCTCGACCAGTGTTCATAGTGAAAGCTCTCCAGATCGACAGGTGCACAGTATTGTTCTCGATATCCAATCCGGAAAGTACGGCCAAAGGCTCTGGTTTACAGCAAAGTTCTGGAGGAAGATTTTCAATATGCTGCATGGTCACGACGTCAGAGCTGAAAATATAGAAGATGAAACAATCCACCAATTTCTCCATTGACGTTACAGAATGGTTCGCCACCATGTGACGTCATCATAAAAGAAACAGTGATACACCAATGGCTGATGCTAACGCACAACTACCACAACCATGAAGAGGAAATAGGTAGCCCTACCGCGGCAAAAGAGAAGGGAACAATGTGAGCCAGTTCATGAAACTTTACACCAAAACCTAAAAGTCAGTAGCAAGGCACCCAGATTTTCTTGTTTCCTAACAAGAAGGTAAGCTTACTGACAAATAGCACCTGTCCTCTCTTGCGTTTTTCAACAGAGTACACTTCATTCTGTCATAAACCCAAACCTGACAAGCTCTTTAGTTTCCGACAGCTTTCAACTGGACGAAAGTTCAAGCGCGCTAACATCTGTTTCAGTGTTTTCCCATCTCTTTTGACATACGGATAAATATATTCTCAAAACCAAATAGTTGAAGAACAGCTAGCAAAAATAGTGGCCAAGGTTATCACTGAGCACGGTGGATTAAAAGTAGGCTAGGTAAAGATACAATGAAAGTTAATTTTGGACTGTTTTAAGAATTTCCATCAATTGACAGTTGTTTATAGCAGTTAAGTTCCCTTCCTTTCCGTTTATTTTTTCCAAGGCTAGGGCTTGCTTTTTTCTCAGGATTACGTATCAGTTAAGCATCGGCGTAAACCACCGATCTACTGCTGTTCACGGTGGTGATTATGATGACCCGACCGTAGTTAAATGTGTAGATCGGTTCGGTAGCCGCTAGGAACCTAACCCTATGCCGAAGGTTTGCGAATTCCTTCTGTTAAGACCCGCTGGTCAAACGATAATCAGAATGTCTAGCACACGACAATACAAATCACGAAACGCAGCACTG
>LUCH01002328.1:0-23520 GCA_013368495.1 Paragonimus heterotremus
CAATCTCAAAATAATGCAACAAACCTTAACAAAATCAACACTGGGTACCGTGACCCACTTCGTCAAAACAGCAAGAAGACAAACGTCACGAGATATTAACATTACCATTTATCTCATCAGCCGCATGCTAAATACATGCAGAATATATAATAAAGGCGCATGGCAACAATAGTTGAATACGGTGAATTTTAGGGTCAGAAGGCCGCTACCAGAGGAGGTGGACAGCGTGAACCATCAATCTTTGCGCACACAACACTGGCTTTCTTTATTTGATCAGCACAGCTTCATTGGTGGCTAGAATCTTGGGGTTTGGGTGTCGTAGTAACACAATGAACGACTTGGTCTGGTCGACGTTGTGACCTGCCTCCAGGATGTGCTTCGCAATTGACGATGCCGGGTTTCGCGTTCTGTTGCTCCTTTGACTGTCTGTTCGCTCAGCAGACTGGATCAACCATTTTGGGAGGTGTTCGACCATACGTCAGCGTAAGCACCGGTCCGTTCTGCCAATATATCTGTTATTGCAACTGTAAGTGAACTGATAAACTACATGCGAGACAGAATAGTTAGATATGTCATGTCAAGCGTTTCCATAACTGACTCCCCAAGTTGATGATAAGAGGCACAATTCAGCTGCAGGGTATATACGGTTCACAGCTGACTGAAGCTGATGACGCAGTATAATAGACAATTAGTCTCCTCTGAATTGTACGACAATTGTCCGA
Organism: Paragonimus heterotremus; assembly: GCA_013368495.1. Lineage (NCBI taxonomy): Eukaryota > Metazoa > Platyhelminthes > Trematoda > Plagiorchiida > Troglotrematidae > Paragonimus > Paragonimus heterotremus. The sequence continues at coordinate 723 of LUCH01002328.1, forward strand.
CTCACGGGATCCACCTTGAAGATAGTTCAAAAGACAAAACGACCCTTTTGGCGCGAATCCTCGATTTTTAAATATTTTTTAATTTTAAGAATCGGAATTTCAAACAACACCTACAGCACACCAATTGTAAATAAACGTTGTTGATAGGAAGATTAGAATACATTGGATAACACCCAAAAGTATTGGCTTGGTGATGAAAAGTTTCCCCGCCATTTTCGCGAAAATATCCCGTTGTTGGCGCTAACTCACTTTTTCAAGTTTTATAAATGTGGTGATTGCCATTTTCGGGGTGAAATACGTCATACTATAGCCTCAGAGTGCTTTATTTTGCGGCATTCTGAAGATACGGTTGGAATGAAAATATACTACCATACAGTGTTGGCATTGCATTTCAACAAGAACACTAACCCATTTGATGGTGACACATGTATGACAACATTTCCAGCTTCTTTGTCTACACCATATTTATACTATTTCTTTTTTGTTTGTAAGATTCCAGGGAGATACTGCTCCATGAAACGTTGCTCTTATAAAGGGCTGGAAATGACGCTATCATATGGTTGTTTCCACCTTCATTGTATATGGAACGGCGTAAGAACGGGGTATCAAATCCAATTATATCATCAAGAATCCTAATATGTAAATTCAACCCATTTTACTGCATTGTTTCTAACCAGGTTGAGGACGCGTAGCGTTCATACGGAACAATATACGGAAACAGATGAAATCAAGCTGCCTGCGGATTACATCTCAGCCAGTCACACTGTGATGTTTAGAGCACCAAGTATCTATCAAGGTGCAGAAAAATATTCCAATCATTATGACAATAAACGGAATCAAAGAGGATGATTACTATGTACCTTAAACGTCTCAAATACAGGTTTTTCATCACTTCCCGCACGTGTTGGTTCTACAAATTGCTCATGGTAAAAGTAGTTCTGAGGGAGCAGCTACTAGTGTGAACATATACTGCATACCCAGACGTTGATCATAGCTTAAGTCAATCGGGTGGAACAGCTACTAGTGTGGACGTATGCCGCATACACTGGGTTACAGTGGATCACCGAAGCGCGATCGAAGCTGCGACAACATTCATAGTAAGGCGAAGCTAAAAAAACTGAATGGTTGATCGGTGTAGCATCGTCAGGCGACTGCGCAATAGATAAGAGCAGACAGGTGCTCACAAAATTTTGTATTGTATTGCGAGGCCACTTGTAGCGATTACAATAAGTTATATTTTTGATAACCGCATTCGCTCGTACATTTTTGATGATTTTGACCTTTTGCCTACTTTTGCGTTAGTCAACCTATTCCATTTGTAATATCTATCCCGGGGCTTCAATGACAACTCGCCCCGTGCCTAGCTAGCTTGATGTGCTTCTCAATACAAGTACACGAGAGTCAACGCGCTGAGTCCTTGCTTTTCGTTGTCGATCGGTTTTCGATCGTGACTACAGACTGGGTATTAATCTGTTGGAACAGTTCCAAAACACTTTTATCAGGTTGAACAACATACAAAGGTGATGCAAGAACGTTTATATACAAAAGTGAGACATTTTTAGCAAACAAAAATAATAAGCACTCCATACAATCATTACAGAAAGGACTATTCAGTATGGCTGTAATGTTGTGGTGTGTCTGTTTTCTGTGTCTGTTTTGTGTACTGTGTCTGATGGGCGTTTGTCTGTATGTCCCGTTGCATGTTATGTGGACGAGTGCATGTGTTGTGTGCGCTTGTGATTGCCTGTTGTAAACAACCGATTCTTTGCACTATACCACTTCCTCTCTGAATCTATTTTCTAATAAACGCAGTGCTTATGCTTCTGATCGACGTTTTCGCGACGATCCTTCTCAACTCAAGATTGTCCCTGGTCGAAGTCCCCGTTCTGTGCCGCCCAGAAGTGGGTCAATAACAAGTGGGAGACTTTTCTGGATCAGCAAAAACCCGTGAAACCGATGAAAAAAGCATCAAGGTCACGGCCTTGACAATGGATAGAGATGGCGGGGGACGTGATAATGAACCCAGGAAACGGCCTCATGAGTTCGCTCAAAGTTCTGTGCCTGCAAAGAAAAGCAAGCCTTCGAAGCCTTACTCAGGTTCGGGGATTCCCGATGAAAACGTTAGTGGCTGGCAGGTAGGAAAACGTTTTAGTGACGTTTCATTTATGGTTGCCGATTTAGTTCTGTTTTCGCGAAACCTCGGTGATGCCGGGTGCTAGCTCTCTTGCATTCTAACCGCCCCAAACAAATAATGCTCGTTTATTTTGACGACGACGCTTTCCGTTATCACTTTTCACACGCGCTGCTCGCTGGGGCGTATTGCGATACAATTCGCTGTTGTGTGATTGACGCCGTTTGAGTTTTTGACTATGTAAGTTGTGTGCATGACTTACTGGACCTCTGGCTCATGCTTGTCGGTCTTTGTCATCACTGCAGATTCCCGCAGTCCTTAAGAGAAACACCGTTCCTCGGTGCCTCCACTTTGCTGCACGTTATAATGTACTCAAACTACACTCCACTTAGGTCACACGAGCTCTCATAGATTGCACGGATCGTTGAACGTGCTGGTTCGTGAATCGTTTGCATCACTATAGCCGGTTGTCAGTGGACGGTGGCTTCATCTGTTATATTCTCTACAGTAAACCCCAGCGAACGCAAATGTCCGCGGGATGATTTTAAATTCGCCCTGCGATTTCAAAAAGCTTGCTTCATTTTCGGACCAGTGTATATTTTGATGTGAGTGCATGACTTGTGTATTTTAAACAATGTAAACAACTCCGAATGGACTATCGACTCGGTCATTTGGGGCTCATTAGCCAGGTTAAGGCACTTCTCTATATGGACAGTCTACCTGAGGCCATGGATCAAGACCCTGTTCCAGCCATCTTTAATTCTGTTAATTTGATTGACCGAGTGCATTGTGGTCCACTCATGTAATATATGGGCATACGACGTTCAGGGTGACATTCACAACTGGACCGTTGCTATTTGAGATTCGTATCAGTGACCTTCTGGAAGAAGGCTCCAATATTCCCCTGTTGTATACGGACGATCTGAGAAACTGAGACTCTCATCCTAACACTCTCCAAGTTGACCTGGCTGCTTTCAAGCAAAGGTCACAAAAGTAAAGTCTTCCTGTCATTGGCGGCAGCTATGTGCACATTTCTGGTGGTGAAAATTTTGGAAACGTTCTCACAACATGTCCTACTCAGAAGGCAATAGTGACCGCCAGAGCGAACATCAAAGAAGGCTTTGGAATGGAAATGTGGGTCAAACCCCCCTTCTTCTCATAAAAACAGCTAACAAGGGTCGTGTTGTATTGAACATGATAAAACAGACATTTCTGGCCATAGGCCGGAAAACATTTCGAACTCTCCGAGACTTATTTTCAGCCATTGCTTGAACACGTTAATTCAGCGAGCTGCTACGGAAGTAACGTTCGGTTCTCGGTACGTTTCGAACGAGTCTTGGCTGGAAACCCTTACCATTTACTCACTGGAGCACGAAAAACTTCGTGGAGACCTAATTGTCATTCAGTTTTCTCCTTTTAAGGATGCATCAGTGAACTTATTCACTTATGAGGACAAAAGGTCTGTGAGGTCACGTGAAGTTGTAACTCATGTAGCCCTAATGTCTTGTTAGAAAAACTCCCCTCATTATGTAGTGACTCACTAGAATATGTTGTCACCAGTTAGTCTGTCTCTTGTAGGTTATCATTTAAAACTTGCCTGTCTCACACTTACTTGGCCGAAGTGATCACTAAAGTAGATGACTTTTACTCATTATCTCTCACAACTTATATCGTGTCTACGGTGGCATTACGATCTTAAAAATGATGCTTCACCAGGAAAACTGACGTCGAAGGGAAACCTAACCGACCCGGAGAACATGGGCTCCTGGCTTCTTGTCCGTTTATCATTCACCGAGTTGTATTCGATGCACGCTCATTTTAGACAGTATAGCTGCAAATATTCTTGCTTTCAGTTTGGCTGACTACGCCGCACACTATGTGACCATGTTCAATGCGTACATGTACTAGATTAACGCTTTCTAAGGTACACGCAACGAATACCAGATGCGAAATAAAAATAGGAATGATTGCGGGAGACCGAACTTATACAATTACAATAGATCTTCACTAGTACTAAACGACACCGATTCGGGACAGCAGCTAGAGAGGTTAGGGGTCCGACCGTCGAGCGCGCGAGCAAGTCGGAAGTGTGTATGGCGCAATTGGTGCGCATAAATCAACAACCATGCGAACGAACAAATGCGGTTGCATGCAGCAAGCGTACGGTAGGCAAAGATCCTTACGATGCTATATACATTATGAACTAGGATTTTGGGAAGAACTTTAGACATCGTACAGCAGACAGACCGGGGTTATCTCCAGATCACTACAACATGATTGCTTGTAACATCTCAGTGGGTCGGTGGACCAATGGATCAGTTACGGAAACTGGGAGCAGAATCATTTGAGAATTCCACCTCTACGTAAAATTACAAGTACTTCAGCAACTGACTGAAATGCTCAAAGCATGTGCAATTTGTGTGCGAAGTTCAGTTTTTCAGTTCATTTAAAGCGCATCGTTGTTAGGGCGTTCATTTCCTAGCGTCCAAAAACCGCCTCCGTCCTTGAGAAGAAAGACGATTGACTTTTTCCTAGTTAGCGGATCTGCTCAGAATGGCCGAGAGGTTGCCTTGGCTAGTTTTTGTCCGTCCGACTTTTTATTCCGCTGTGCCCATTAGTGACACCAACTATTTTCCCCCGGTAAATGTCCTCTTTTTATGATTCGAGAATGTTGTTATGGCCGCTGCGCATCATATAAGTACTTTGTGTTTGTCGTTTGTGTCGCACATGTTTTGGGGCGGAAGAAAGCTCTTTTTTCCGTACGCGTCTTTTGACTTGCTTTGGGAGCAAAATCATGGGACAGTTGCGGTACTTTTCGGTACCGTGATTTCGCGCTACTTATTACTGGGGCGAGAATCCGAATTCTGCCAAGCGAATTACGATAGCAAGGACAAACCAGCATGCTGATTAGGTGAGTTTACAGCAACTGTACGTTACAATCGGTTCTGAATTCTGTTCCGTGCGTTTCTTAAGTAAGACCCTTCAGTGGTACCACTGGACTTGTTCAGAGACAAAATTTAGAAGTGTGAGGCACATAGATTTTTTCGTTTTCTCTGGACGTCATCCTTATCGTCCAGAACTGTTAGCTGTCGAGAATGCCGGCGGTAAAGTGTAAGTACCAAGCTAGCCTAGAATGGTTGCTTAACAGCTTTAACTTCAGAGATTCCAATAGGAGCTGGACTCAAATTTCGCAGGCAGTTCAGACAGCAAATACTATGGAGCGCGTCACCTAGTTTACGGGTTAAACGGCCACTGAATGTCAAAGAGTTCATCGGTATTGTTAGATGTCGGACGGAATATCACTCACAACAGTTCATATTGTGACAAGGTCGTTCAATAAAGCACGATCTCCATTGTCCAACTCGGATGTTCCCACGTCACACGCGCGCTCGAGTTTGTGAACCGGAATTACAACCCACAACACAGCCGCGGTTTTCACTCACACATCGTATGCACTGCTGCCCACTTTGTGTGTGTGGCTGACGCCTTTTCTCGTGATTATTTTGCCTGCCATTCCTCGTTCGTTCAGTTTCGTTGCGCGATGGCCTGTCGGATCGCCCGTGTTGTCTGCAATCCACCCGCTGTGAACTTCTGGACATACCTTATCGCCGCGTTGAGTGATTCCACCGAGTGTTGGAATACCCTCCGTTTGTGTCACCCACCACAACATAACAAGGTAAAAAGGGATGCACGTGAGATTCTGAGGCTAGTCTGTCTACCGATCGTAAAACTGACGTATTGAGAATGTTAACGAAATAAAAATCACCTTTGCTTTAAGCAACGCTACCAGACTCCTCAAGGTAATCCGTAGTACTGCCTCAGGATGTTTATCTTTCAGTAAAGATATCAGCTAGTCAGATGGCACACTCGTCCACAATAATTTGGGAAGATTAAACTGTTGGACAAAACCTTCTGAGGACCAATTTCGTCTACCTGCTGATTGTACTGTGCGACCACCGTAAGCTTACAGTGCACTGCCCTGACTGGTAGATTTAAAACTAGTTGCTAAAGCTGAGGTCAGCTACTGCCTTTTAGCTGTCAGTCGTAATAGGGCTTCCAGCCCCGATGATCTCCTGCTGGCACTTTCCAAAGAGGATGGGGAGGCGTTATGGGGCATTGATTGGGATGTTTCGACTCGTGCCGGCGATGAAAACATCCCTCTCCGCGTGGGTCACTCGATGATTATTTCCATATTAGAGAACACAGTCAGGTGTCTTTGCGAATACCATAGAAGTATCACCTTGACTCTAGCCATCATTAGGGTTCTGGCATTCACTATACTTCACCCACTCTGCAGTTCAGGAGGCAAACGTGAGGAAAGAACCGTCAGAATTTCATGTTCGATGAGGAGGTATCACTCAACGCTTCACTGACCGCCAACATCTGGAGCAGTTCCATGCGTACCGTCGGCCAGCAGTGGCTGTCCTTTTCGGCTACGAAAATGCGTTCGACTCAGTGGTTCGATGGACCCTTCAAGAGTCACTTAAACACAGGGATGTGCGCAACAAGCATGCGAACATGTTGTCGGCGTTTTATTCTTGTATTTCAGTCCAGATTAAGGTGTACGGTAAATTGTCTTACAGCTTCGACACCAAAAGCGGCATACGTCCAGATTACCTACCTTCACCATTATTGTTCACTTTTGTCGTAGGCGAAATAGTGGAGGGATATCTACGGTACTCACAAGATGCTGACCTGGCCCTCCAGCCTGACTGACCTTGTCCATGCTACTGTTGGTTGATAATTTTCAAGCGGTATTGACAATGTGAAACGCTATTTTGGGTGCCGGCAAGTACTTCGGAGTGCGCGTTGCATGGTCAGAGTGCTTCGGTATAGTTGCTGCGATTGCGTAGAATCACGGCAACATAATGAAGTTATGAGGAGGAGTTGATCGGTCTGAATACTTAGAAAGTTATGTCGGCAGCGGCATCAATAAAGGGCATGAGCTGGAAGCTCGTATCTCCAAGGTTAGGGTGGTATCGGCTTATCTAGGACATATCTGTGGATAAAAGCATCTCTCTGAAGCATAAGGGTCGTGTGTATAGGGCGTCTGTAAGGGCTGTGTGTATTTTACGGCTGCGAAGCCTGGCTATCTATAGTAGAAAGCGTGAGCCCTTTTCAGATATTTCGTCATAAATATCTGCGTTTGATCGTTCGTATCAGATGGCACTTACAAATAAGTGACGGTGAGTCTGCTAAGCGGATATTAGGTATTGGGTGCTAGGCGAGCTCCTTAGTTCCATCTTTAATTATGTACAGCTTCGGATGGTTAGGCCATGCACTGAGAATGACAGCTAGTCGTCTGCCACGCTGAACACTCTTTGTCAATGTGATCGATTGACATGAGGTAATTGATGGACAGATGGTGACTTGGTGTAGCGACATGAATTCGTGCATCGGTGAGTTAACTTTTATAGGTCGAGTTCGTCTTTCAACCTGGGCCCATCGTGACTCACGGATTTGGTGGCTACAGACTTTCATCGTCATCATCATCATATCAGCCATGAGCCTAACCAAAAGGTACCGTAGCTCGGACCACTACTCAACTCAACAGTGACGTGGAATATCTTAGAAGAATACGCTACTGAGAAGGTTGAAAATTAATAAAAGAAGACTAAGCGGAGAACTTGAAATGATATGGATGCAGGTACGCCATTGGCTGCGATACATCGCCATCTCAAATGCCGTGTCTAACCAATGGTTTGAGAGATCACGAAGACCCTATCCAGGCAGGCGACACTTACTCACTTTGCTCAGTGAAGTAGTCAGGGTCGTGACCACGTTGTTAACTTACCACCAACTGGTTTCACTCCACTGTTGTTGGTCTTGGTATATAATGCCCGGTAAGACAAACTCTCAGCTGGCTTACGGAGTACGTGACCCAACCATCGCAAGCTGTGCACCGTGATTAGTTGACCAATTGATAGTGCATCCGGAGCGTTCCGGAATACGCGCCGGCGAACTGTCACATTGCTCACGTGATCAACCCATTTAATGTGGGCTAATTCGGGGAGACGACGGCATTATATACTCTTCCTTTCGGCGAAAACCTAACGTTCTTTCGACGCCACAGATGACGCAGTTTAGTGAACGCAACTGGTGCTTTTGTTATCCTCGCTGATATCTCATCAGAAATATTACATGCTGACAAAATAGTGCTACCCGAATATGTGAAACTGTTCACAGGCTCAAGCGGATTACCTGCAATAAAGAAAGTAGGAGTGGAAATGCCCAAGTTTTAAAGCAACACTGCATTTTGAAGGTGCAAAGCGCATTTCATACAAACCAGCTCGATCACTCACCTTGCATGTTTTCGGCTGAGGGGCTAAGTAAGACAGTGTTGTCTGCATACTCCAGATCGGTCAACCTAACGCCAGGAAGAAGCTCAACTCCAAGCCCACTGGATTCGCGAAGAGCACCCTCCAGAATGTCGTCCATGACAAAACTGAACAAGAAGGGGGGAATCCGACACCCTTGACGACCACCAATAGAAGGGATGAACGCCCGAAACAGTTGTACATAAACTCTCACTCTGCTAGCAGAGTGAGCACACTGATCTCAACAGATTTACGTATTCCCATGGTATTCCCTTGCGAAGAAGACAGTTCCAGAGAACATTACGAGCAACTGGATCGAAAGCAGCCTTCAGGTCCAAAAAGACCATGACTGTCGGCTGATTGTAAGAGTACCGATGTTCCAAGGTCCGTCGCAAAGTAAAAATGTAGTCAACGCACCCTCGACCGGATCGAAATCCTGCCTATTCTTTGCGTATCTGACTTTCTCTGGGTATAGTGAGCCGAAATAAAATGAGGCAAGTGAGCAACTTAGATGCAACAGACACTTGACTGATGCATCTGTGGTTGCCACACAGGCTTCGGGCCTCCATTTTTAAGACGGGGATTACTGTTGATAGGTATTAATCACGAGGTATCTTTTCAGTCTCCCAAATCGTCTGAAGGAGTTTTGTCAGTTCTGATATCAACCTCTCCACAACATCCTTAAAAAGAGAAGGAGGGAGGAGGTCTGGACCAGGAACCTTATTACGTTTCAATAACATGAACACCAAGACAACTTCTGCTTTCGAAGGAGAGCCGTCTGGAACGCAATAACTGACCATTTAGGTCTCATCGTCCACATGGTCTGGTTGAGGCCAGCTGAACTGCTCTGCAAAATGTTCAGCCCACTTGTCAAGTCGGCGCGATTGATTAACGATAAGTGAACCATCTTTTTCACATATGGTCTCAATTACACCAACTCGATGACCAGTACAACCACGAATCAGGGAAGAAAGCCTTCTGTTATTCCCAGATAAAAAGGCTCTTTTCATCTCTTTCGATTGTTCGACCAAGTAGTGCTCACGGTCTTCGCGCAAGCTTTTAGTCAACTTGCGTTTAAGTTCTCGACGGTCGTCATCATATTCAGAACCAGGTGGGATCGAACGATGCTTGTTCATGAGGTTTACCGACTTGACGGAAATCCAATTCTGTCGCAACTGAACAGCTCCTTCGGAACATACCTGTTCACAGCATGCTTTCATGGTTTCGGCGATTTGTTCCTAGTGTTCGTTAGGATCATTTAAGTGACACGAACTGGGCAGCCTGTTCACCAACGCCTCTTGGTAAGGGTCCTTCACACTCCCGTCGCTCGAATGCCAGTTAAGTACCTTGAATTTACGAGCGTATGTCCTCTGAGCAAGTGACAAAACGAAACGGACACACACAACAGCATGGTCCGAGTGCAGGTGGTTACTCCAAAAGGCACGACAATCCTTAACAGAGTTTCGCCACCTGTAACTGACTGCTGTATGATCCGGTTGTGTCCACGGTTGGGAAGCACATGGTGGTCTCCAAGTAACACAGTGCTTCTTTCTGTGTTGAACGGCGGAGCTTGAAATATAGTTACCATGGGATGCGCACAGCTGCAGCAGTCTTTCGCCATTATCAGTGCGTTATGCCTGGATGCCAACATACCTCCCAACCGCTTCTCCTCCGAGAAAGACGACCAAGCTGAGCATTCAAGTCGCCCATAAGTATGATTATTTCTGGGTGTTTAGTTTACTTCAGAAGGTCGACGAAGGCGTCAGAACGCATCCTCGATAACATCCGAACAGCTATCCGTTGGGTTGTACGTCGATATAATGAATACGCAACGCCTTTAGATTTGCGTTGACAGACTTTTACCGATGTATTGAGTCTGACAGTGCACAAGCGACTGTTCACTGGGATCCCATCAAGCAAACATTGCTCCGCTCTGGAACTAAGTGCGATTCCCACCCCCAGCTCGATCGCGAGATTCAGTTTCCGCGTCACCAGAAACCCTGAGAGAGAAGCGCTCGAGTCGACGGTTAACTCGAGGTGAGCCCAAAATAATGATGATGTTAGAATCGTAGACTCGCGTCTCCGACACACAGCACACATCGAGCTCCAGACTTTCGAGAGTACTAGCCAGAGCAGCTTGCTGACCGACTTGTCGTAGAGTGCGGACATTAAAGGCACCAATGTTTACCAGTTGTCTTGGCCTCAGAAAACAGTTATCGCCCGGAGGCACATGAAAGGTAGAAAACTTGGAGGTGAAACATTAAGGGGAAGTCGTGTTGGATGAATAACGTCACTGTCGGAAGGACGATAACTTCTGGTACTTCCCGGTCGTTTATGCCGCGGAAGGGGTTTGACTTGAGGGGCCCCACCCTGAGTCTTTGATTCAAAAGTCTGACCTGAGGGACAACAGGGTACAGGGATTTCCTGGGTGACCCTACCCGGAGCGAATGACTCAAGAGTCTGGCTCACTTGGCAGTGAGGGGCTTGCCTAGCACGAGGGCGCAGTGAATAGGATATTTGATGTACAGTGAATGTACACGAAGCTACATCGGGCTTTTGGGAGATACCAGATGTTTTTCAGCCGCATTGGATAATATGCCGGCGGTCATGATCAACCGTTGGGTGATCGAAGTGCTCTTTGTTTGGGGGTATCTTTTCTGATACGGAAGACAGCAGTGCCGCAACTATAAAACTAGTTCTGCTGTATACCGTTGGGATGATGCCTCGCTACTTAAATGCTCCTGCGCGGTCAGTAGTACGATATACAATCCTATGAGTGCAACTGCTTTTCATCTGACTGCTCTCCTTTGGGCTGTCTGACAAGATTGCACTTGGAAGGACCGGAATCCTAGTCAGCATAGCCCGCTGGATGAAAACAACACACAAGCCAAACCACCTCGTCAAGTGGCAGTATAGGTCAGGATGCAAACTTTAGGTGAGATGGCAGCTAACTGGGATCAGTGGCGTGAATGTTGTTTGGCCGAGATGTCTACGAAGTGACGCGGAGCAATAAAAGCCGTAAGGGGACTGTCTGGTTGATGACGCCCTACACTACCTTATAGCTCGGTCGTTTGTTTGCAGGTTATAAGCACCTTAATGTTGAATGTTTCGAGCATAGGTGTAGTTGTTTTTAATAGTTGGCTTCTTTTTCTTCCATTGGTTTTTGTCTTGGCTGAGACCTGTCCTTTTCTTCAAAGTTGTGTGGCGGTTAAGCATCATCGCGAACGGTTGATGTATTGCCGTATTTGATGGTGACGATTGTGGTGAGGAGAATGTAGACGTTGGTTACTAGTGAATACATGCACAACCGATTTGGCCTCTACAGGTATGCTAAATGTTTCAGTGACTGAACAAGACAGGCGTCCGAGCGCATTACATGTTCAATTGCTATTTTCAGTAAAGCATTTTAATCTGCCATGTGTACGTAAACCTTTTTTCTTCATCAGCCTTTGTACGCCCTATTGTACTTTTTTGTCACCTCTATTATAGATGATAAAGCACGAGTGAAGTATGCTACGCGTGAAGGCTAGTAGAACCTAAGTGCTGGAGTCCGTCTGAACGGAAGGTTATTTCAGCCTAATGATCTGTTCAACATGTGTCCAGTGATATAGTGATGTTAGTTTCCCTAGCAACACTGATTGGTGTCCCGTAATTATTATTAACAGTGTTTTGTTTTTCGTTATGTCGTATGTTCAATTCCGACTATGTTGGCAATCCATAAATTGCCACACTGATCGTGCTGTACTTATTTAGTTCACATTTACCCGAAAGATGCGACAACAGTAAACGAAGATCATGATATGACATTGCGATTAATGTCAACTCACAACCGATATCCATAACTGTCGACCCTATTAATTTATTATGGTTTCAAAGTGAAACTCTCCGTGGATGATTGAGTACCAAAGTACTCAGAAGACTTGGGTAACCTAAAGCTGTTCAAAACGTTGGCCAGAAATACAGAGTTGGAGTATCAAGGTATCTGTTAAACGTTGCCCACCCAGTTGCATCGTTTTCGCCTTGATGGAAGTAATAAATGGAGGAATGAATAACGATGTTTCGTGGAAACCAAAGTTCGTATGCCTGTTGCTGGTCTATGGCTTTATGTTCACTGGCCGCTAAAACATTGTTTGTAGGTTCATTTCAGAACGTCGCTCAGAAGAAACGTTTTCGCAATTCATGTATACTTGTACCCATAAAGAATCTGAAGAGGCATTCAAACCTTAAAAAACCACTTCCAAACATTTACAATTGCTTATTTAGTTTCCTGTTTTGTTGTACGTCAAAGCTAATCATTTTTCGTGTGCGACTAGCTCCACAAAGTGGTAAAATAAAACTTTTTTTTTGGTTGCGCATACTGTTTTATGTCTGTTAGTAGTCGACGTTTGTTAGAAAGCAGTACATATCACTTTTCATCTATGATATTACAAACATAAAATTCTGAAATTTTATAATAATCGAAAAAGGATATTTGGTTAAGTTGGCATCTTTGGATTTTTGCACGGTCCGATGTTTCAGTAGCTATTGGAGTGAACCCGCTCTTTAATTATTTACACGGGATGGACATCAGCCGTACACTTCAATAGTGCTCTGTTGCCATACGGTTCAGTTGGTTTGTACCTTAAATTTTCGTTTTACTCAAACGACTGAAGAACTTTCGATTTGTTTCAGTATTTCAAAAGTTGCTATTTAGATATTCATTCCACGAGATTTCAGTTAAACTTTTTCCCTTCCTATAAGGCGGCATTGGGAAGTTCTCTGGCTGATCAACTAGAGCACCTGACCGTTAAAAAGAATTTAACGGCCCGTCAAGTGAAGAAACTTCTGCGTGCCGTCCTGACCAACGAAGATGTGATTTCCGCCTTCCGACGTTATATTAATCTTAGTGAACCAGAAACAGGGGAGATTTCAGCAAGCACCAAAAGACGTGCACGAGACCTTGGTCTTCTTTCAGAATCGTCCGAGGATCTTCAATCCACAGTTTCACAATCGCTTGAACCAAGGGTCATTACGCGGTATGTTATTTCAATGTAAATATGGGCTTCCCGCCGTACTTTTTGTTTTGCACCGGCGTTTTATCTTCTGTATACATATTTTCTAGCCAACCCTAGGGCAGCTGGTATAGATGTCAAAAGTGAGAGAAGCCTAGACGGGAACATATACAAGTCGCAAAGGACAAAAATAGATAGAAAGTACGATAAAAGACACAAACAACACAAAACACCGGAAAAAACGGACGACCATATAAACAGATTATTGTAAACAAATTTTATAAAGATTGTTAACTCGTCGCTGTTATGACTGATTTGCATTTGGTCCCATCTTTATGTCTATAGCCACTATTGTTACGAGCATTTGGATGGTTCACTGATGAAACGTAGTATAGTAAACGATGTGGGCTTTATTTTCAGTTGTTTCACACTGATTTTATTTCTATATATGACCACTACGTTCCTTTTCAGGTTTTGTAACTAAAGCTTTTGAAACATACATGGGGGCGGCATACGAAGAACTTACCTGGTCCAACGAATCCAGTGTCAGAGCGAACCGCGTCCTAATTGCTATTGCTGTGAGGGTGCCGCACTTAATTTCGTGAAACATGGCTTTTCGTGTACAAATAGCTACTGTTTGGGCTCTCAGTAGTTTGACAATATAATACTCATGTGTATTGGTAACCACTTTATAACAGCTGACCAGGATTTACCTGGTAAACACTACCAGGCATAATCTGAAATACGGCAGGGGAGTTCCACTTGAATACGCCGTGTTCCTGTCTGTTTAAAAAAGGATGCACGGTTGTACAATACAGCCATTCTTGAGATGGCTTAATAGTAACAGCGTAGACCAACAGACGCATGATTGCTGATTTTACCCCCCGACTAACTTGACTTTTCCTGGCAGTCTAATTGTACTCAACTGTCCTTAGTCTCATCTAGCAGTAACTGTCTTGTGGTCTAATTGTGGGAAACATAATTTTTTAAACTTGAGTGGCCAAAAGTGCTGATGGAATTGTGAGTGTAGTGATCAACAGTCACATCCAAACCTCCAGAATGGTGTTTACTAAGCCCTCCCACGTGTGGTTGGTTAATTCAGTGTGTCTTCTTGATTAAGGCCCCACAAATCGGGGATATGTGGTTGATGACTTCGCCAAGTACGGTAGAGAACGTTGTTCAGTGGTACATGCTTCCAGAATCTATAATGTGGTAAATCTAGCAACTCTTTCTGTTCGTTGCATGCTATGCGTCATTATCCATTATTCTACTGGGCATTGGGTTAACCAAATGCATGCGCATGCACATGGCACGATATTATTGTACTTATTAATGACCTGAACAAAATTACCCGGTCCACGTAGTTTGTTATGCTTGTCCATTCTTACTTTAACAAGCGAACTGATGATCATTATCCATCATCCGCAAACCTACTCCGCACACGTTACTGCCAGCAGCCTGTTAGCTTACTGATCGAACCGCTCTTTCATACGTCATTTCTCCAACCTAAGTTGGCTGAAGTGAACTGTCATGCTTAATTGTCGATACAGTCTTTTATCAGCAGTACTCAAGCTTCCTTGAGGAGGACATAACATCCGTCCTGTTAGCCCCAACACTTAATCGCATAGCTTGTTCGGCCGAATAGATGTTCTGAGCCGTAAGTAGGGTATTGCATCTTTTTTTATTTGCTTGTAATTGACCCGACCGAATCAATAATAGTTCCATTCAAAGATGGAACATGATTAAATCAGCACATCGGAATACTCGAAATGGAGGAACCTTCAGCAGGCTTACTCTTAGCTCCGTTGGTCTTCACAGAGTAAGAATAGTACCACATATCGGCTCTATGAAGCATAATATCAAAACGTGCAAAAATGTGAGGACTACACTCGATTTGTTTTTTTGCCCATTCATTATTTCCTGATTGACGTTTCCTATTATGATCAAGAAGTTAGAAATGTAAACTCTGAGACCTGGTTATTACCATCCTCTTTTCCAAGATAAGACTTCATAACATTCACCCACTATTGATGGTTAGCTATTGTTTTTATCACCTGAGAGTTTCTGATTGCCGTAATCATTTTGAACATATATAGAGTAAATCGCTAAAGAATAGGCTGGGTTATGATCTGTTTGCGATCGTATTGATGATGTGTTTGTGTTTTGTTAGACGCTAGAATATGGTTGTACTTACAAGCTATCGAACATCGTTGTTTTTTTTTCGAACAGTCAAGAACCTTTTGATTCAATTGATTTTGAAATTATTTTGGGTCGAAAAGTGTACCTCAGAACTAATAATGTTACCAAAGCATTTCGATGTCAGCCTCTGGTTGATTGAATACATGTGGTGAATAATCATCGTCCATCAACGAAGTTGTCCGAACTTGTGATCATCTTTATTGTTGACATTTTAGAGCCCTTCCCTGTCTACTGTTAATGTTAATGTTTCTTTGCTGATCGACTGTGAGACCTGGGGTGTACTGGTAACGCTACCTTACTTGATGATTCCGCATACACGTCCGTTAGCTTTTCCAGTCTGTACTTCGCTTCTACCAATTGCAAGACTTTAATCCACGATTGACAGACGTCTGTGTCTGTGTTCATCACCTTTGTGGACACGTTGTCAGTAATTGAGAAATTTACCTATCCGAGTAGTTGTACATTATCCAAAGGCTTGTTCGATGAAATTAACAGTCGGATCGTTAAATCCATGGTAGGATTTTGTAACCCCTACGGTGTATGTCGTCATCGTAATTTCAGGCGTTTACTAAAGATAATTGTATAACCTCTCAGTATGACTGTAAGAATGATGCATGGCTCTCGACACTTGGCATATCTCCGCGTATGCACTTACTTAGGTTGATCACGTGACCCTGGCTGAATACCGTTGGTTTGTCAGCTTAGCAATTTTCACGAAAACTTACTTCCGACTGAAAACTGTATACTGTAGATCATATACTACACACAAAAATGAGTGCGCGACCAATATTGGTTTGTTCCAAAAATGCCTTTTCTTATACTTTACTATCAAATTGGGTCGTCTTTAAGAAAGACTACTGCGTGAACTCATTCGCTCGTCGTTTGAAAGCTCTGTTTTGTGATTCCGCTTTACGTGATGCCATATTTTTGAATCCATCAATCCGTCATGAAAATATAACTGCAATTCTGCGGTGTCAGAAATCATTCAGCCAGGGTAATCCCACGTGTGTTATGTGGGATCTAAGTCAAGTGATCAAATAGATCAAGGTAGACAGCTCGTCTTATTAAATGACTTTATAAGCTTTACAATGAGTATACCGGCGAACCAATACATAATGACGGAAGGAAAATTTTGTCAGAGCAGAAAAAACACATTTTGTTTACTCTCATCATTAGCAAACGTAATACGTGTCAGTTATATACGATATATATGTATATATTATTTGTTTGATAACGGATCCTAGTGTGGATTTGAAACGTCACAATAAATCGTTCACTACTCAGTGTTTGCCCTCTTTTTAATACTTCAAATATATATATATATATATACGACTCAGGGTCGGTGGATAGCTGGTGACTAAAAATGGTGCTAGATGACAAAAACAACGATCATGCCCTTAAATCAATAACTGCGAAAAAAAAGGTCAACATAGAAGTAAAAATTCAATTTGGAACTGAATTATGACAGCAACTTCGTTGTTCTTATAGTCTCCTTTCCTAATCAACTGTTTAATAAATATGTGTCATGTGGTAGGTGAATTTACTCACTGTTTATATTGCATTGTTGCACTGATGGTTCATTGCGAATTCGCTTTCCGTTTCAACCTTTGCATGTACCAGCTCTCTTGCTCGAACTATCCAACATTCCTTACGAGAGTACTTTCCCCAAGACACTTCAGCTGCTTGCAAAGAACCATCAACTATTCTGGACATGGAATTTCCTGAGGAAGATGATGAAGGTACTTTCCGTTGTAAATCTTTCAGTGTGGACAAAGATGTTGATGAAGATTATCTTCCAGGTCCACTAGATTTTTGCATTCTCGAACGAAATCGAGCTTTGGACGTGTCCATTGATGGTGATGCACCGCCGGATTTCACCCAGAGTCGGTTAGAGGAATCGGGCATTAGTACGCAATGTGAGGAGCATTCTCAGCAGTCTAGCTCTACGGATGACTCCACATCAGCAGCATTAATTGCTCCATCTACTTCAAACAATTGGTTACTCGAAGACAATTCGACTGAAGGAGATTCCAGTGTGAATGATGCAACGGAAATGTATGCTGATCGTTTGCGTTCCAGTCACGCCCATGAAACAAATAATGTGCTCATAGATCCCGAATCGAACGTGGTCAGTAACTCGGACGAGTTGCCGAAGTCGTCTCACCAGTCAGATCTTGAGGGTCACACGAATATCAAAGTGACTAATTCAGCTGAGTCCTCGATAGTGTTATCTGACGATCCCGTAGAATATGTCAACGATGTCGATGACGATGTGTATGCTGAGTTTCTACGTTCATTGTTCGCATCAAATGGTAGCACACACACTACTCCAACAAAGAAGGTTAGTTGTTGTTGCATTTGACATCGTTGAAGTACCTACTAGTGGAAAGTAGCCTGTTCATTGGCTTCAAGGTGAGTTTTTTTAATACGGACGCTGCTGTGTGTTTAGCAACCACTTACACGAATGAGAAATGGAATGGTCTTCGTTCAATAAAAAAAAACGCCTTACAACCTACTATAACATCGCTTATTTTGCGGAGATGCGCAAGTTTAGTTTGCATTTTACTGCTTACGCTCGACCTATCTATCGGCAGCACCTTGTTCACATATCACCTATTGTGTTGAATAGCAGCAAACACCTCATGCTGCACGAACCGAAACTTGCCGTAAATCAACTACGAAAAATCCTACGCTGCACTTCTAAGAAATGACCTCCAAATGGAACATGATATGTAGCTCGTACTTCGGCGACTTCCTCCTCACTGACGGCCTTTTGTTATAACCGTGTTTCATCTCGAAATCGATACTTATCGACATTTATTGGTTAGGTTTGGCCGATGAAGTTCCTTTACACCCCATCCCAGCAAATCGACGTGTAAATGAAGCACAACGTATCACATGGGACACCCTCGATATTCCAGCTTCACTCGTAGCCAAACATTCGATAAGCTGAGTGATTCGTTGTTCCAGAAGTGGTTTACAGATGTATAACATGCAGGACGATAAGCCGAAATGGTCGAAATTTTTCAGGAGTTTGAATAAAGGTACTTAACTACGTTTGATTTGATGCTTTCACAATTCACAATAATGTGGCAGTTCTCGCATTGTTGTTGCTAAAGTTATTAGACGTGAAAGGGAAAGCGAGCACGGAAGAGTTACTTCTGAAAGAATTTATGAACAGTTACCGTGTTTAGTCAAGTAAACATATGCCCAGACTTCGTCTGTAATTTTGACAGAGTTGTTTATCTTGTAAATCCATTTTATGCAGTGCAGCCAAAAGGTTGTGTTTACGACACTCTGCTTGGTTTCCCTAATTAATGGCTCTGATAATTACCCCGCCGAGGGAACCGTGACCTTTCCAGGATATACGAACGGAATGACCTCGCCCCAAGTCTATGTCATCGGAAACTAAAAAGTGGCTCTGTTTATAAATCTACATTTCAACCATTTTGATCAGAAGTGTGGTCTGTCACGTAGCAAGCAGGGATGGTTATGTTTGCTCTGACTGCCTCGAGGATGGATTTATTCTGATGGTAATTCTACTCACTTTCTTTTCGTTAAATTCAACAGTCATTTGCAAACCGGCGTGTTAATCATCGCCCTCTTGTGGTTTGCAACAGAATGTTTGCTCACTCGTTGCACAGGTAACCATGATTTGTTATTTTTGCGTACTACTCATCCTAGTTTACGCGTCTTGAAATGATTAAGCAGTCGCGGCTACAGGTGTTTGACTCTTGCGCTCCGTACGTGCTACACATGATAAAGTGCAGCTCGATTTCACGATTAACTTTCATGCTGAATCACAAAGAGGTTTGGCCTACATTAAATGATCAATGTTGAAAGCACACGTTTACGAATAAAACGCCGTGTTCGAGATGCCTACTTGTGTGGAGAAGAGTTGGTAGTGTCAGCACCGACCATCTTTCCTGTTTCAGTGAGGAAAACTTGTGATTGGCAACATGCACGGACGCGCAAATATAAATGATCACAACTACACTCTGCAATAATTTATAGACTCACTTCATCTTTTTAAATAATACTTCCCATATTTTTCAATCGACAACGACAGCTTTTCACAATTAAATTTTGTTACAAGAAATAAGTTAATTTTCTTCGCAAAACGTATGTAAAACAAATGAACTGTACGAAAGACAAAAGAAATTTGACAACGACAGATGATACAACTATCCTGGATACCTTCAATTCTTCCGAGGATTAGTATGACATGTTCGTGTAATTCCCCTCTAACACTGACACACCAGTTTCACATACCTCCAACGAGAGATTGTAATACGTTGGAACTCATACTCCTACATACTCGCTTTAGCAGCTGGGCTGTACATCGACATCTGTTTTTGGTGAATTAGTAAGATCAGGACTGGAAGCTAGCCAGTCCAAAACCTCAGTCTATTGTAGAAGTAGCTCAGCCCTTGTGACAAACGATATACGAATTTTCCATCGTCAAAGAGCATTTATACAGAACGTCTATAAATAAGCGACACATCTCTGTCTTCTCTAATTCGAACACTTGTAAACATTACCACAGTGTAATAAACAATAAAACAGTTCGATCTATTTTCAGGGGTTGACCTTATTTAATTTGGCTACCCAGGTACTGACCTTCATTGTACAACCTTCGCTGATTCATTAATGTTTCTATGGTTTGTTCTCATTTCCTGTACCAACATAACAACGGTGTAAATCTCAGTGCTTTGGCTGAAATTTCAGTTAGCTAGAACTCTCTGTAATGGTACCTAGTTCTTTGACACCGATTGTCCTACAATACAGACTGTGTGTCCAAATTGTTTCATTGAAGTTCTTATTGTAGCATGTTTGTGTTTGTTTTTTTCTATGTACGAGCTTCAGACTCGCCTTCCATCAGGTGACACTCGGACACACATTTCCGAGCGCCTTTCTGGTCAGTCTTCTGATGTTGAAGTCCCAAAATCCTCCATCGAACACCAGTCAAATCCAACAGGAGTCGAGGGTGTGGAAGGGGAGGAAGATGAGGAGGATGAAGATGATCCAGACGACCCGGAGTTCGATGTGATGGCAGAGTTAGACCAAGTGGATCGCGATGATTTTATTGATGAGCTACGCGATGATCGGGCTGTGCGCGTTTCTAAAATGGAAGCTAAAGTAGGCGCTGCTTTTTATTGGGGTTTAGTTATATAGATTTGTTTCGTCTTCGAATTATGTTTGTGTTATTACGATGCACACATCTCTTTTGCTTGCTCATTAACGGTTGTCATAAAAATTGTACACTTTTGTCAACCTTCAAATCTACTATCTGTAGCGAACAATTTCAGCATTCCATTTCTTGAACAGTTGTAGGCTTTCCACACCAAATTTAGTACGAATGAAGTCAAACAGTTTAGGCGTCGTGTTTAACTTGTTATTGATAAATGGATTAAGAATAACACAACGTTACGAGCAAGTTGTAATACTCTAGGTTTCAATCACCTTGCAAGGCGGCCAAGTGGCGACGTGACAACAGATTGTGAAAGTTTTGACTGCTCTTCTGAACACGATTAGGAGATATCACCTTCTAGGTTGGGAATGCACAACCATTTGCATCGCTGGTTGGAAACGCTCTCGCGCATGATAGTGCGTCACATCTAGTAGCAATTTTGCCTTCACAAGATTGTTGACTTTTTATTGGTTTCTATTACTGTGCTCGCTTGTATATTCAATCGTTTCAGTTATTTGCATTCCTTGCTCTGTCATTTCCTGTACTGTCGTCAGGATCAAGGGTAGCCCATAAGTACAACTCAAAGCTGAAAATTTTTACGTATCTACGCATGTGAATCATAACTTCCGTTGTCTGCATCCTGGGTCGATGCAACAGGGACAGATATGTTTGGGTCTGCTTTCCAGTTTCTGTTTTGAATACAAATGCAAAAAGAATGTGGATGAGGGTGAATAACTGAAAATTTGAAAAACTACTGACGCGCAGTCATGTTGTCGTCAAATCCTTAAACATGCTGAGGCTCTACTGACAGATACGCACATTTAAGGACCTGTATCAATGACATTGTTTCACATGTGCGTCTACCGTTTTGGGTTTAGCATCTCAGTTATGACGAGGGAGCTAAGCGGTACATCTCAGCGTGGACAGCTGAAAACTGTGACTACATTTCGTTCAGCCCTTCGATACTCCAACTTCCCAATAAGACCCCTCAAGCATTCATCCTTAGCGAGAGATATCTTCTAAAGGATGACCCGTTTTGGTGGCTGCGTGGACAATGACAGAGTCTTCTCTCTAGTATCTGATCTGATATTGTTGACTTTGATCTTCTATGGAGGCTTGATTGCTTATGCAAGTTGCCGCCATTCGACACTGAAAGCGTTTAACAGTTGTCTCAATCGATCGGTTCATCCAACTGCCCTCTATATCATATAGTTTTAGACAAGCATCTGTTTTGTTCTTCTATTCACCGATTTATCCAATGTGACTCTGGCGGCTGATTTTCACGCGAGTTTTCGGAAATCCCGCAAAAATTAACACCTCTGCCAAACAGAAGTTACCACATTTGTTAAAGCTTTCGCTTGACCTTCTTCACTTTGCTAATTGTTCTGGAAGTCGCATCCGACTCGTATGGCCACAGGTAACACATCTACATATTGATATCGTCGCTTAAGACAAGCACGAGGCCTAATAACTACTGGTATGTGTAGAACAAGTCAGATTCAGAGCAAGATGTGTATTCACTACACCACACGCAATATCTCATCTAGTCTGTAATGGATACTAAAGATATAGGTCAATGTCGGATGATCTGATTGGCCAGTGCAGATATGACTTACACGATTGGCTGCACTCCACCACATCCTTCCCTTTTTAAAGAATTATCGGTATTCTTCGGTTTCGTAGAACGAACTCGTTCTCTTTCGTGGAACTGGATTCAGCTGCTCTGGAACTTGTGTTCATCGTTTCCTGCTTCCGTAGGTGCACCCTGTTTCTCTTTATTGTTCCTTGAGTAGTGCGTACCACATAAGAACGCTCACCGTCTCGTCCTTCCACAATCCCTGGAGCCCATCTTTCACAGCCCATACCAAACGGCTGAATCTAAACAGTATCCCCTTCGTCTAGTCTTGGCAGCCCATTAGATCCCTTGTTATACACTTGTCTTTCTCGTTCCATTCGTTGTTTCAAACGT
>LUCH01002328.1:31191-86154 GCA_013368495.1 Paragonimus heterotremus
GTACCGTAGAAATTGTTGGATCCAATCTTGTTCTCATTTTGGGGATCCGTTTTTGGGCTACGCGTAACTCAACGATCAGGCGTGATTCGTTACATCGACTATCCAAAGGCAATGAACCACATGTAACACCCAACTGAGGTTCATTCTTATTCATTACTTCATTAAACATAGTTCACTTGTCGGGTGGAGTAGGAACTTTTCTAAGTAAATGTTACTGATGGTTTAACAGTATTCGGTGTGTTCTGACTCAGTCATCTTCATCGGACTGTCATTTTTTATGCTGTTTACCCCATCTGTTTGTTTGTTTCTGTAACAATATTATGTTTTCCCTTCTCACTTTATAGATTCTCACCAGATCAACTGTTGCAGCTACAACGGCAATTGGGCATGCACGTTCAACTACTGACAACTCAGTTTTTGTGTACCTACGATTTTTCTCATCTACACCTGTCTGTCACACGTCCATGTGCGAGTGCTCTCCGTGAATTGGCCTCTAGGCGTGATGCGTTTGACTTGATGGCTAGTCAACAACTTGTGCAGGCGAGTACCGGAGAGCCGACTGGTTTCGAAAACAATAATGTGCGCAGTTTCTACTGGTCCTGCCCCAGTCTGTCCGAAGCGGTCCGACTTATCTCGGACTATGCAGGCTTGTCGCTTCTTCCGCGAATCCCGAAGCATCTTAATCGCTCAGGCGGCGCTCCGGTGATCGACACAGGCCACCAGGCCGGCTTTGCTGCTCAGCGTCGCTCATTCGCAGCGAACCATCTGCCTTTACCACTCTGTTTGATCCGGCTGATGACCGGCAATCCAATTTGGTCCTACCCATACTTGATGCCCTGCATCCTGCCAGCACTGTACGAGCCGCCTGAAGTACCACAACGTCGTCGTCGACTTGCATTTCATCCGCCGGAGGATGCTCTTATCCTATTAGGACTAGATGACTTCTCTGCCACCTTCTTGCCACCGGCGGAAAACACGGAACCAGCGGTGCCTACATTGCATGATGATTTGCAATCACATCAAAGCCGTTATCTCACTTATCGCATGGTTCGCAAGCATCTGCTTCCTCATCGAACGCTCTTACAACTGCGCACCAGGCGGTGGAACTTACTGTCCAGTTTTTCCGCCAACAAACTGAAAGCGCGCAGTTTAACGCCTCTGGCTACTAGTCGTCTGTACGAGCTGTACGTAGATGTTCCGCATCGTGCTCCCTTAAACAAGCGCCTACTCCGTACGTTTGCTGAAGAGGTTTCAAAATGCTCAATTCCTCAACACATCCCCTTAAGGTCTGGTTGTTTATCAGATATGCCGTCAGAAGAATTATTCCGACGCGATGGGCTGCCTAGACAAGTTGGCTACGAGACAGTATTATTAAACTTGAGCACTGAGAGACCTTGCCGTGGTGAATTGTCCAAACTTGTGCATGATATGCTCACCGATTTTGTTCAGCAAGCGGAATGTTTATGGTGGTGTTGGTGGTCCCATGAGAAGGTCGGTGTGCGTCCGCGTTTGACAGCATCTGATCGACCGGTCGCCTCAGAAGCGAGTTATGTGTCCGAACAAACAGTGCTTAAGCCTGAAGGAACCGATTCTGCCCAACGGGACCTTAGTATGCTTGGACCGACTTTTCTGCCTGCCATACCGGTGGATTTTACACCTGATGGGTGAGTACTACGTCCTGCCCATCCGGTTTTTTAACATATGATATAATAGTAAATCGGTGCTTCTGATGTCCGTCCACTGATCACAGTTGTAGGTTCCAACCCGGTCACGACTGCTGTTCTTGTCTAGGTTTAACCAGCCAGACAACTCTCAACTCACATGTGACTTTGTAGTCGTGTAACAGCAAACAGCTTGTAATGTGAACATTAGAAGCCCGATTTTTAACCTAAAAGTATAACAGTTGAATAGATTTTTCGACTCATTTTTAAACCTAAGACTGTATAAAACCTTTTAATAACGGCAAGGTTTGGGTTTTTCCTGATTTTCTAAAACAATCCTTCCCTAATTCTTAATTCTGGTAGCAATTGCCACAAGGATTCCAATGCAACCGCTACCCAATCAAAATTAGTTTTGTGCTCCTTTTTGTCGCGGTGTCTCATCACCTTGACCGATGACACACATTCGGCTTGGATGGCTTTTACTGCCAGACGTGTCCCATTTGACTCATTGGGGAACGCCAATACAAGCTGCTTAACCTGTATGCTGAACATTTTTATTGACGGTGTGTGATTTTATGGTGAACTTCATTTGGTGGAAATCTGAGCGGTTGATCAACAAGCTCTTACAGGAATAGTGATCCACAGGCATTTTTCAACCAGATTGCCGCATTCGCCGTAACTGATAGTAAGCATTCTCTCGTCTTATCATTCTACAGGAGAATTTGACCCCATGGAAAGCAATGCACACGGCAGTAGGACACTTCTTGAGTGACTATACGAAGGTTCAAAAACTACGGCGCAGCCAGGGCGATATCTATAGACTACTATTTGATGTGTCTACTCTTTGAGTTATCTGGAACTTTTCAAAAACCGATGACTTGATTACAGTTGACTACAGTTTGTTTCGGTGTATGCGGCCGGAAGCAGTCAGTTGGGTTTTTGTAGAGTAAACAGATTATGCATATTCTGGGACACTGGCTAAAATGGATGAAAAATAATTGGGATTTTCTGTAGGCTTCACACCCAATGTGCTGACATAACACTAACTTCGGGACCTGAACCCACGACCCTCGCACTCGGCCTTAACGTCCAACAAATCAAGGAATCGGAAAATACCAGTACGTTGTCTTTGATACCTAGATATACGTCGTACAATTTCTCTGGTTTTACACATTCCACCTGTTAGAGCGCCTACCCCGTTACCGTCCCAAAGCGCCTCCGTCGTGAGAAAAGAAGAATGAACGATTGACTCAGTCTTACCTAGCGGAACTGTTCAAATCGGTTGAGACTTTTTATACAGCTATGCTCATTAGCGATCCTAATTCTTTTCTTTCCCGCAACTGTTCTCTTGATGTCTTGGGAATATGGTCATTACGCGCCACATAAATACCTTGTACTTGTCGCCCTAGTCGCACCCGTTTTGGAGCGGAACAAAGCTTTTTATTTTGAACGCGTCTTTTGGCTTGTCTTGGGAGCGAATATGGGGACAGTCGCAGTACTCTTGGGGACCGAGATTTTCGTGTTAATTATTACCGGGACAAGAATCCGATTTTATCGAGCGCACCACTATACCGAGATCGAACCGGCATATCTTTTGGGTGGGTTTACAACACCACCTTCTCTGTTCACCGTATAGTGCGAATACAGGTTACTGTATTGCCGATCTTTCCTGATTGTAGTAAATAATAACAAAAATTCTGACCAAAAGTAATTAACCATGCACGGTTTTTGAAAGAACCTAATTGAGGTCAAATGTACTTCAATGTTTCATCGTTGATACGTATTTTACTGGTTACCGAATGCTATCGGTGAATGAGTGACCTTTTTTCTGAGTATTACTATATGAAATATCTTGCTACTATTTTCTTCAGTTGGCCTACATGCCCCGTAGTTCGTGTTGTCTCCCTCCCTCTTTTGATGGATTGGTTGAAAGTCGCCTTCTGCTATTTTTAACTCTTACGGATTTGGAAAACATGTTACTTTTCATTTCGTTTCTGATCAGCTTTTTCCTATTCTCCGATCAATTATTAAGGTTGGCCAATATTAATTAGAGAATTGCTGAGGCAGTTGTGTTAAACTTATTTCTCTTTCATTTCTAGGGTGTTTTGCAACTGTTTTTTCCGGTTGCCTGTGAATGCAATATTCCGATTCAGATTGTTTCGATCTCATAATCGTCACCACCACCACTGACACCATTGATGTATCAGTCCAAAGGATTATTTGCATCACTTTTCACCTGTTCTTCTACTAATCAGAAGAAAAGCAGTTACACTCGTAGAGTTGTTCGTCGCACTACTGATCACATTGGAGTGCTTAGGTAGCGATGCACGATCTTATGAGCATACTGCCGAACTATTTCTATAGTTGCGGCACTGCTGTCTTCCGGATAAGGAAGAAGGGATTAGAAATGACAACTTCAAACAAAGAATACTCCGAACGCCCAACGGTTGGTCGTGTCCGTCAGTATATCATGGATTACGGTCGAGAAACATCCGGTATCACCCAGAACCCTGATGTGTCTTCGGATGCATTTGCTGCGCACAGCAGTTTTGTTCACTGCGCCCTCGAGCTAGGTAAGCCCCTCACTGCCAGCTAAGTCAGACTCTTGAGTCATTGGTTCCAGGTAGGGGTCCCCCAAGAAAACCTGTGTCCTGTTGTCTCGCGGGTCAGAATTTTGAGTCGGAGACTTCAGTTGAAGTCTCCCAAGTCAACCTCTTTTTGAGACATGAACTACCGGCATGCATCAGTTGGTTATCGTTCTGCCGTCAGTGGCGTTTGCACTACTGCCAAATTGTCAGTAGTCAGTAAAATCATCGAACAGAACTGTTTTTGTCCTCATATAAGGCTGGTGCACCTACACATCAACTTAATTAATATTAGGGGAAGTTATTGGTCAAGAATTAAACGAGGATAGGGCGTTTGAATAAAACACAAACTTGACTTTGTCGCCGTTATGTTCACAAACGAAATAGGTTTTAGAAAATCCGTAATAATTTGTGTGGATTAGGGTGTATGATTGTCCGCGGTGTCCAAAATGTGAACGAACTACTTTCAAACACGCAAATCCAGGTGGAGTGATGCGCCAGTTGAACTTTCTCGATGCTGTGGCCACGTTATCGTAGACGATACGATGCGCCCTCTCCGTGTTTGTGTGTCGGTCACCGTCAACCAGGTGGGCCAGGATAGCCTTTCTAACATCTACTTAATCTGTGAGTATAACCACAACGAAGTCATGTCTGTGTCCTATCCAACAGCTTCGTCTTCGCTTTATTATTGAACAATAACTTCCCTGAGTGTCACTTAATTTGATGTAAAATTTTACCAGTTCTGGATGAGGGTTTTGCCGAAAACAGTTTCGCCGAAAAGATTTGTTTTCATGATTTCTATGGGAATTTTCAATCATTTTAGTGAAATGTATTCATACACATTGTCTCCTTACCGCGTGGTTTGTTCAAATAAAAGTATGCGGCCAAGGTTTATACACTCACATTTATCCACGTTTCTATTATATTATTTATACTCGTTCGAACGGATTTGTTAGAATGCTTAATTTTTTGATCTGTCTAGTTTCATTACCTTCACTCGGTACATCCGAAACTTCCTGATGCTTCGTTTTATTGGGATCACGCTGCATATCTTTACTTTGTTACTTAACCGTGTATATAGAACCAGCTTATCGTTCTGCTCCAATGATGTTCATCATTCAACATCTGTATAATACAAGGCATTCCTGAAGTGTAGGACAAACTACAAACGGGGCAAAGTTTGGTATTACTAACAACTTTGATTTCAACATCTCATGTAGGGTTGCCACCAGTGTTAAACCATTTTACTTTCGCCGAAGATTCACCAGGTGGATTTATTTAATCCGTTATGTTGCGTGTCAGAGTTGAGTTGTATTAATCCGACACCTGAATATCCCTCAAAAACAGCCGATTTCGTAACCCGAGTTGAACTGTCAACACCATCAACCATTAAGTTAACTCATTAGACCTCGTTGCAACATCATACTTGTCGATAACGGACGTAGCCGTTGCATATTTTAGGCTGTTGGGACGAGACTCAAGGAAGTTCGATGGACGACACCTTTAATATTTGACGCTTATCAAAGGCTTTGAATCATCTATTAGAAAAAACGTACCGCTAGCCAAGAAACCCGTCCCTCGTGCGTGATTAACCTGCGCGAGGTAGCAGCCAATGGATGCATTAGAACCGAGCACTTCGTCTGATATCGATACACCATTCGAATGTGGTATAAACAGGCTAGCTGTTTTGCCCGGTCATCATCATGTGATGATGAGAGCTCATGTTCATGGTTTAATTGAGGGACCTAGTAGTAAACTACACGACACTGTAGACTGGTTACACAGATGAACATTTAAGTGAACATCCTGTGGTGGATTGTCAAGCCGGAGGTGTGAGTATTTAAACGCCCGGCGGAGTACCTCAACGCGGGGAGGACACGTCCACAAACCCTCAACGATCGGACGGCTGACAACGGGGGCAATCGGACGAGTCATCGCTCGACCGGATCGGACTTGGCAGGCAAAATAAAATGGACGACGAAATCGGAGGCCTGGTTATTCCAACACTCGGGGGAGTATCTCGACACTGTCGTGGAGGACAGTCAAAGCCCAGTGTGGATAGATGGAGGACAACACGAGCGACCGGACGAGCCATCGCCCGACAAAATCAGACCAACGAGCGAGGAATGGTAGGCGGAAAACCCCCCGATAGACAGCGCTGATCACACATAAAACGGGCAGAAGTGCACACGACGCGTGAGCGGAAACCTGGGGGTGTTGTGGACTGTTATGCTGACTCATAAACGCGAGCGCGCGCGTAGCATGCTGACTAGCGTGTTGGACAATAAAGATCGTGCTTTATTGGACGCTTTTTCGCTGCAATCCCAAATGCTATGGGACTGTCAAACACATCTCAACACATTAGTCACATTTGTAACGGTTGTCAGACGTTTGCCATATTTATTACAACCTGAGTGGTCAGGGAAAGCTTCCAGCATTCTAGAAATCCTCTGAGAGTGGTTTTTCCATGAATTGCATTAATTTGCGAAAATTCTGGTGCCTTCCATTTAACAAAATGAGGACATTCGTGCAGGTCTAAACATGTCGAGTCACACTACAGTGGCTTAGGCGTATGTGACGTGGAACCCCGTGTGGTGTTGGAGACGTAGACTGCAATCAACCACGTAATCTGCAACACCACAATGAAGTTGACCGGCTTTGTGACTTCTGAAAAGTCTACCAGTTAGAATAAGGAGAATGAATATGCCTCTTGATACTGAATCTGATTCGTCCCTCGCAGATGGAGATCTGTTAGCTGATTTGTATCCAACTACAAAATTCACGATTTTCCTCGTGTCAGTAATCGTCAACGAATTTCAGACAGATTTGTCCCGGGTCCAAAAACAACAACCAGGACTGTAAATCACATTAAGTCTGATCGGTCGTGTATGAAACAGCATACGAAACCTGAAATAACTATTTAAAATATTTAGAACACAGATGTGGAAACCCAAATGCTTCATTCGTTGTAATGATACCACTCAGCTTAATATTTGCATGTGTAGTTTAAAGGCCGTTATCAAGCGCATTATGTAGTACGACTTATATTACTTAAAACAACTTCAGCGTACAAGTAGTTCATATGTTTTAAGTGGAGTTTAGTGAGTTAACGACAATCAAGCGAATTATGTCAAATGATGATTACTGCGCCCTGTCAACCGTCGGGGCTGGTAAATTTTCTGGACTACTACTTTCAAATATTCACCTTGAAACGTGTGGTTTATTGAACAACAGGATATCTGAAAAACGACCACTAGGAGATCCAGACTTTCATCATAAACACATGGTTATGTGACAGTTAAACATCAATGTGTCAACCACTGATGTATTGTTGTCTATGATGATGATGGTAGGGATGATAACCAGGGTGATCGAGTGCAGCCGTCATCTCTACTTCATTGAATTCGTCCGAGTTATCAATATTAGGTAGGGACAAACGTAGCAAACCATTAACTACTTGGTTTTGTGTTGATGTTTTATCGTGAATATTCCAAGTGAGTAGTTGGGCGTGCCTATTATCAGCCACCATAGAGAAGTTTGTCCTTTGTTGCCTCATGTTAACAGTTTAGTCAAAGCCGCATTGTCCATCTTCAACGTAAAATGTCAATCAGGATGGTGTTAGCCAACCATCATGTGTTTAACCACAAGTCCCAACCTTTTTTTATTTACGAATTGATCGCAATCCGTTTCAACTGAACTCCTTTAAGTCAACAACTTTTTCCTGTCTTTCTTACAGTCATTTTAGTACCGCTACTCGACTAACTTCAGAAGCATCAACCGACAGCAGCATCTGATAAGATTAACTTAGCATTCCAACC
Source organism: Paragonimus heterotremus (assembly GCA_013368495.1). Classification (NCBI taxonomy): domain Eukaryota; kingdom Metazoa; phylum Platyhelminthes; class Trematoda; order Plagiorchiida; family Troglotrematidae; genus Paragonimus; species Paragonimus heterotremus. The sequence goes on from LUCH01002328.1 coordinate 39,256, forward strand.
ACGCGTATGATGACCATACCTTTAGTTTTCATACACCCACATTGTTGCTTGTCTAACCATTCTAACAAAGCATCCGCTCTAGGTACCCATTTGAGCAGCTCTAACACGGATGCAATAACCGGTCGAATGGTTGATGTAATATAAGCACACTCTAATACAACGTCCCATCCGGCGAAAAGTTATCTTGATACTTTGGTTACAGCTTTACCAGTTTTCACTTTCAAGCAAGTGTCCTTGCCAAATACCATCTTTTTGAGGAAAGAAAACTCATTCACGTAAGATTTGTTTTCATACTCCAGCGAAAATTGGACTGGTACAGTTTAGATTACTGATGAGTGGTCAGGGATTTAGCTAATTTCAAGTTCAACATCACCCACAATTGATCGTCGCTGTCACATTCTCATAGACTTTCCAGTCAGCCTAATGTGTGGTCAATGGCGCAGTGGTAAGGACGATTGCCTCATGAAAGCGTAGCCGGAGTTCTAGTCCCGACAGTGGCAAGGATAGTACACTTTATCCAACTCATCATGCAGGTTTCTGTCATGATCTTCTTCGGTAACACAAAAAATACAACTGTGATCCATGCAAACGACACAACTCAGCAGCTCAAAAACTAAATGGAACATGAATCACTGCCAAGTAGATGAAGCGGAAACCAACTTTATCGACAAGACTGTGTTGGACTAGATACTTAAATTATTCCATACTATGGACGTTCACTTTGAATAAAACTTTAACACTATACATTCGAATCAGTAGTCTCGTGCTGAGCAGAACGTTGGAAGCTGGCTGATGTGCACAAATTTCATCCGTCCTTTTAGATGCTGCCCTGTGTAGGATGAACCCGCTCAACACACTCGATTTGTTTGAATATTTCATTTTGAATCGTCATTGATTTTTGACACAATAGTCGTGCGGCGTTTTCTAGATCAACGTTTTGTATACTCTGAACACCTACGTATAACTAGATTCTGAAAAAAGAATAAACACAGTATGGTGCTATCGAACAATAAGAACTAGAAAGGTCAGGTTATTTCCCATTTGGTTCACGACTTTTAATGTAGTTGCAAACCTTGGCCAAGAAGGAGAAAAGAAAATACAGAAGTGGAAGAGGGAACCTAACTACTAAAAATAACCGCGTCTATATTCAACTATCCAATATCAAGCTGACCACAATTTGGAAACACACAACTGAACTACTGTTGTATGACAGGCAGTTCCGTTATGAGTAGTATACTACTCACGAGTAGTATATTACCCACAGGCGACATTCGGGAACATGACATGACGTATACGGGAGTTTGCGCGACAAATGAATTCTCGTGCCAGGCGTCATTTGCGGTCACAACATTATGAATGGAAGTAAGGCGTCATCAGCAAGGTAGATTCCTTACAACTTCCACTGTCACGCGTCATCAAGTGCAATTAATCCACAGACAACTCGGCTAAACAACGATAACATTCATGTCACTGAACCCGGTTAGCCGCCATCTCATCTGACCTCTCCAGCCACCGACTCTGAGAATCTTGAGGTCTCCAGCCTGAGAGGCGAATTCGACCTACGGTGACAAACCGTTTGGTGATCGACACCTTAGGCCAGTCGACCGCACCGTCGGCGAAGAGTGCGCGGTGTAGCAGACGATTAACTGGCATCTTCAGTACATGGTCTAATCATCTAAGCTTATGTAGACATGAAGATAGAACAAAGAAACTGGCTTGTCAATCGCTACTAAATACCTGCTTCCTAACCGCATCGTTGTTTACTGGTTGGTGCCACTCGATGCGAGCGGTCGAACGCAGGTGGTTTAACATAATGCGACAATAGAGAATTGGTAGGTAGCCCCTGTCTGTGTGTGCATTGTTGTTATAACTTCGTCTCTGCCGCTGTGTTCATGTCTCCCTTATGAACTAATCACATGTGCCTGTGTGTTCAGGGTGTACGAACTGTTGATCCGAAAAACATCGTGTGGTTTCTGTCTTATGGTTGTTCTGTCAAAATTCTTGAATATATCTAGTGGGGCGGTAAAATGGTATAATCCGTTCGTAAGATCGCAGGAGTATTGATTGTGGATGCCACTTCGCAGGTTACATACGTGACCACAGTCAAGTGGAACACTCTAGCTAAATCGCACTGGCACAAAATGAATATGGGAATACTAACTAATGAAATGAAAGTAACCCGGATAGGTCGAACATCAGACAGAAAAGGCCGGTCGATGAACGCGAGTAAGTGCATGCCACATGTGTATAGAGCTAGTTTATGAGGATGAGGGTGAAATCGAGTAACTGTCAACAAATGAGTCATCATCGGACCTCATTTTAGATGAGGGCTATGAGATAATGTCAAAAAGAGGAACAATACCAGTCTCTATTAGTAAACCTCAAAAACTAGACATCTGACAGCCTACTTCTTGAAATAAACAACCGAGTTTCTAGTGTGAGTTGTGCTGAGGCTTTCGCTACTCAGATTCGCTCATTGTCCGTCAATCAGCGATAATATTTACCCCCAACTGGCCGCCGTTCTCTCCGATGTCTTGTATTACAGACTGAGTTAACTACGAGGCCCATAACCCGAGAGTCGAAGGCGACACGCAGTGGTTGGTAAGTCGTCATTCGTCTGTCTGACACAGTCGGTTGTTGCATCGGCAAGATATTCAATATTGCCGATGACTCGTAGACATTCTCTCGGATTTTTCTTCTTGGGGTGCACTGTACGTCGGATGTGTTGTGATCTGAGCGGAATGACACATTCGGGCAACGAGTAGTCAAAAACTATAGTATAGCCCTGTGAGTATTCTCCTTGGTTGGTGCAAATACAGTTTATCGAAGGACTCACCTATAATCCTTTCAGACCTGGTTTTATACAACCTATGTATTTCACGGGCGTAATGCACTCTATAGGCTGGTAAACGAATCTATACCCGCGTAATCATATCTCCGTCTGATTCTGCTGTAGTATCGCGACCCGATTAAAAAAGTAGTTTCCTCTCTAAATTTTATTACGACTTTGCGAGGTAAATTGATCCCAATCCGTCATTTCCTTCAATATTTTTCTACAGGAATGTCATTCTGAGCAAAAACGCCGAACCAGCCCTAGTGGAAATAAATATGGCGACAAGTGTACCTGCTTCCATGCCTCCAACGACGTCTGTTATGGCTACCAATTGCAGATCGACGGAAACTGTTACTTTGCCCAAACCGCCCTGCATCACTGACCATATCGAGGCTGTATTGGCGGAGATTCGAAAGCAGGCAGCTTTCCAATCAGAACATCGATACCATTCTCGACGACGGCTATCCTGTCAGCTAAACCCGAGAACACTGAAACAATTGGCTTCGCCGTCGCCTCTTTCTGGGAAGCTACCCATACCACGATTGAGTAGCCAACGAACTTCGTTGCTTCCGAGACGTGGTTCCAAAACAGTCAAAGCGAAAAATAACGCCAGTAATTTGCTTCCGGCTTCAAAGGCGTCGATACAGCTTGTTCGCCCAAGCTCACAGGTGTCCAACACGGTGGTTCCCATGTCAAATCCTATAGACCCTACACTGATGGGAATGTACTGCTCGTTAAACCGATGTCAAAAGTATGTCGATTCCTTGGTAAATCAATTTCACTGTGGTTTTGACAAATTGGTATCCGACTCTGGGGAAGCTCTTTTTGGGCCGTTCAAATTCCCCAACCCGGTTTCGAACCGTCGTTTTCCAACTGGGCAACCGGGTCACACAGAAGGTAGTGCGCCATCGGACAATCAGGTAGTTTCTCACACGGGCGCAGTAAACACTCAACAGCAACAACCAATATCTGTATTTCCAAATTCATGTTTCCTCACTGCCAATCGTTTTCTAACTCGATGCAAAGCCCGTAACGAAGCAACAACAGCCGACCTGTTGACCCTACCTTCGTCCACGCTGCCTCACAAACGTTCCGTTTTGGACGAGTTTGACGTACATCGGGCCAGGTCACTGCTCGATCGATTCCGTGTGTACTTAACTCCCACTGATTACGGCTTGATTGTTTTATCATTACGACAAATGAATCAAGTTGTGTACGATACAGGTGCCACACGGTTATCTGTGGCTCAGCATCAGAAGGACATACTCTTATGCCTGGCTTCAATTCTTGATCAACTTAGGGGGCATCCATTTCTATGGGAAGATTTTCTCTGTTTGTTGACTGCCGATCAGGCCAAACAGTTGGGACTACTACCTGTTTATTTGGATCTAGTTCGCGTGGGACGCGTACAACGTGTCTTACAAGACTTGGTCCCACGAGGTAAACGATTCTGGCGTCGTCTACGCAATCTAGCTGACAGCTACGATGCAGAGGACCGACCTGTGCCACCCAAACGAGCGATTCTTGAACAAAATGAGCAATCAGATCAAGCACTTTCTTCTAGTTTGAAACCGGTACTTTCTCAAACTAACAGCAGTACACCATGTACGCGTTTCCAACAAGTCAAACGAAATCACAAACTGCTACGAGGTAAGCATGTGCGCACAAGATTTGTACGCTTTCCGCTGCCAAGAACATGGGCCTTCTTAGAAAGCACTTGGAGAGGTCGACCAATTCTTATGTCACAAATCGCCTGTCTGCTAAACACCCATCACAAACCATATTCCGGTTTTGAACAGGTACGTTCCGTTCTCGAGAGATTCCTTCATAACTCACTTTGTGGACATTTCACGTTGTATGCAAAGTATTGCCAAAATTAAAGTGCTGTATCGAATTCGTGTGTATCACTTGTGTTCGTGCAACAATTACTGTTTTTGTAAGTGTATACCGTTCTTGCTAGTTGACCCAAGTGACTGTCACCGGTTTATTTAAGATATAAATACTCCTCCACGACTACCTACTAATAATTCTACCCAGTAGTTCAAATAGAAAGCGTATTTTACAATGAGGCTCTAAGCGCATCACGCTCCACAGTTCGCGAATTTTCACGAATGTGAGGTCGGCCGTGATGCGCACGAGCGCACATATTGCCTGTTGCATCTGTTTTGACATCTCGGTGGATTCACCTACCTACTTGCCCGTTTCTGGATAATCTTAGATATTTCGTGTTAATCCGTTTCCCGTTTAAAATGTTGCTGCAAGTCTCGTGTTAATTTGTACTCATTAGGCCTTTGAAGAAATCGATCTGTTGGCTCGACAGCCGCTGGGCAGGTTTCACCCCAATACTCCTTTCTCTGAGGCGACCACCGACTTTGTTTGCGAACTGGCCGACGGATGGGAAGTGTGTACTGCTCTATCGGCCAGCGTCAGACGTCTCGGATTAGGAGCAGGCAGTCAGGTCACTAACAAGAACTGTCCTTGTTCCTGCCATCCCATTGCAATCACCACAAGTTTGTCAGGCAAACCGCTGAAGCCAGACAGCTTGAATTCGCGGCACTGCATGTCCTGTGGTCTCAAAGTAAGTCTAAGTACATCTGGTTTCTTTCATCCATCTCGCCTAATGTTTCATACCAAAGACTTAAACGCTCAAATCTGTTTCTCTTCTTTTTCCTTGGAACAGGTGCATCATGGTATTGTGTACGTAGAAGAATCAAATTTCCACCTTCGTAATGTTCAAATCATTTGGCCTGCGAACTTCAGATTGAAAACCCGTTTGACACCGCTTGTGAGTCACGTAGTCAGTCAACCCAACACTGGGCGTATGGGTACCACTCCTTTCGGTTCCACTCGCGCCATGCTCGCGCGATTGGCCGAACTACATGCGCGATCCAATGAAGATGATTCGTTTACGAATGTTCTACCGGATTTGGCTAGACGGCGTGTATCACTCGAGTTCCTCCCTCCGTCAGTAAAATTAGAATCGCCACAAACTCCGATCGTTTCTGTTCAGGAGGACATCGTCCTTCGACAAGGAAAGGGGGAAGCCGACGACGTAGTTCAAGCAACATCACCACCCTCTTTCAACCCACCTGTCGACAGAGAAGGTAACGAAGAGGACGGTGAAGGTCAGTCTAGTGAATCATCGGAAACTCCTGTTGCTGGCGAATTTACAAGGTCTCCCGAGCATTCTACGTCACCAGCCCACTGGCTGCTGGACGACGAAGCAGCTTGTTTCAATACCGAGGCATTCTCATCTCAGGATTCTTCAAGGTGTTGGCAGTCCACCACCGGGGGTAATCGGTCAACATGGCATTCGGATGAAGATCGTCAATTATTGGAATTTTGTAAAGCTAGAGGACGCTATAGTTCGACCATGTTTGTTGATTTGGCTCGTTGTTGGGTCCCCAAGCCTTTTGCGCATTCCTGTTGTCGTACAGCCATTGAACTGGAGACACGATTCAAACGACTCATGCGACGTGCTTTGGGCGATGCGTACGATCCGGAGTTGTTTCGCAGTCCGGAACGAGAAAGTTCAGACGACGGTGATTGAGGATTGAAATTTCTCTTCGACTGGAAACAACTTTCCCGTCGCCCAAGTGGGTTGTGATTTTGAATGGACTGGCCGGACGTTTTGACTCCTATGATCTCTGTAACAATTATACTAGTCTCTATGATGTACATATTTCTTTTGAACACTAAATCCATTTCTTGCCTCAAATCGTTCTTCCAATACACCCTATTAAAGGTCTATCGTCAGATATCATTTTCAGATCACTAGCTGGACATTAGCGATATAGTGAACCGCTCATGAAGCTGAGTACAATTATGTAGTGAATAAACCTTCATACTTCATTAGTACATGTTCGGTATGCCACTCATCGTTTGATTTGGTGAGTCTTATTTGCTGAACTCGGCGTCATCGAACAACAGTATTACAGCCAGACAATAACTTGGTGTCCAATTTACAGGAAGATTTGTCTCTATCGACTCAACGTATCTCCTCGTAAATATATATATATATATATATATATATATATATATAGGAGGATATATAGTTGCTACCATATCTGCAGTGTTCCTCCAAGAAGAATCACTTTTGTCCTGTTCCATGAAGCTTTTATAAGAACTTAGGACTCTAAGGTGATCACTCTCCGGTTATGACTATAGACTACGATTCGGACCCTAATTTGGTTCTATTCCCTTTAATTAGACCACAGTGTTCATTAGTGTAATTTTGTCTCTTGTAGTCTAAAGTCCCATCTACGCGAGTCAGCCAATCATATTATTCGAGGTCGGTTGCATCATCACATCGGTTTTAAGTGAACGCGTGTTACATTTGGAACCACAAATTACTAGCGAATTCCCAACATCACTTAATCTCATTCTAGTTAATTTACGTGCGACTTCCAGGCACACAATGCTTTGACCTCATCTTATTTACCCAACATGATCTGTAATTCTCGTCCGGACAAATCATCAGTTATATTTGGACGACATGTACAGGACGCAGGTTGGTGCTTCCACGAACTAGAATATAGCTGTAAGAAATGCAATAAGCAACAAAACTAAGCTTATCATCATTGTAGACACCAATACATCAGTGGTTCCAACACAACACAACCATAAAGTAAAAAACAGACCTTGTACGAAAAAAAACAGACAGAAAATGGAGGAGACCTAACCATTAAAAAGGGCTACGTCTATATTCAGACATTCAACATCAATGTGCTTACACCTTGCAAACAAACAGTCCAGTTATAAATGAAATTAAGACATCAACAAGACAGCTTCCTTACGGCTTTTGCTGCCCCACGTCATTAAGTGCACACACTTCATAGACAATTCGGCCAAAAAACGGCAACATTCAGGCCAGTGAGCCCGATTGGGCGCCATTTCACCTAACGTTTTCAGCCACCCACTCTGGGAGTCACAAGGGTCCCAGCCCGGGAGACCAACCCGATTTACAATGGCCAACTCCTTTGTGAACGATTTCATTTCACTACGTCAAGTCATCATCAGTCCACCTTGTACTAAGTTTATCTGTCATCTGTAATAACAATAACTTTTCAAGAGCAGTGTTTCAATGCAGTCTTGGCCGCATGCTGTTCAGACAGGTCGTTTCACTTTAGAAAACAGTTATAACGACTTATTTTGTCGAAGTAGTGAAATGTGCTCCCTATTAATATCTTCTGAACCGTCAAAGTATGATATGAGTTGTCCTCTATCCAAGAAAGCCTACTGCAGAAAAGAGACCACTTTTTGTCGGTCTTGTCAGCGATCCCTCTGAAAGACTACTACAATATGTAGAAATGGTTACCGGAGTAAATTAGAAAACTAGGTTGTAGAAACAGGTAGTAGACGGTCTGATTGGTAACAGCCAAGCAATCACTTATCCAAGTTTTAATTTCGATGATATATTTACCAGATGAGGCATCATGTCTATACATATTCCTTCTAAGTGCAGATAGTAGCGTGGTTCTGAAACCGAATGTTGTTGACGTCGGAGGCGGTCAGTGTTTTAATTCTCATGATCTATTCAATTTCTTAATGTTCAGTAGCTGGCGTGAAAAGCGTTCAACAACCTCGCTTTCAACTGTTCTATTCACATTTCTGTCTAACCGCATTGAATTTTGCTCGTTTTTTCTATCAGCCAACGTCTTTTAAAGTGTTCGTAACAGTGCAACAAATGTGCATGTGCACGAAGCTAGTAGTGTGTTCAACAGACCGTTGTCATCATTTATCGTCTATTTTGAAGAGCAATTCATACTACTTTATTCAAATAAAGTGCAAGGTGACACACCAAAATTAAGCAACAGAAGTGTATAGAAGGGACATTCAGAGCAAGCCGTCTGTCGGATATATGAAGGATTAACAAGTCCTTCCACGATAGTAGACAACGTTAATAACTTCAGTCATCAGATGAAAATTATTTGTGTGGTATGTTAACAAAGAGAAGGGACAAAAATAAGAAAAGCAGACTCAAAATCTAAATTTTTCCAGGGCACAGAGGTGTTATCACAGTCAAGGCTCACACATCGAGACAGGGGAATGCCTTTTACAGTGAGACAACTGTCGGAAGGTAGCAACAATCAACGCCAGGTTCCACACATAAATGTGTCATAGGTTTTCAAGGAACATGGTATAGTGAGTAGGCGTAAATCAGTGACTGCCTAAAAGAACAGTCCTAAACGAAGAATCGCATTGCAAGAAGAGGGAAACATGATACCACAAAAAGTGATGATCACAGGTGAGTATGAAATAGTTTTCGTCACACCCGATGGAATGGCAGCATTGTGAGTCGGTCCCGTACTCCACAATCGTTCCCGCCCAGGCAACCTGGTTTAGGTGGTCGTCCATTATACTGACGTCTAGTAACACAACAGCGTCGTCACGAACCGCGGTAACGTCTGGGTTGGTGAACGGATTCACCGTTGGTACTTGTAGCTCCTCGAAGACTGCATAGCCCAGATTGCGCAGGCTTTTCGCCATGTCATTGCCCACGTGGTTGTGCCGAACACAACGCACATCGGTGGGTGATTCAGCTTGATCAAAGAATATAATCAAGGCTTTCTGGTTGAATGCAGTTGCCATAACACAGAACTGAGTGGTCACTTCGACTACCTCGAGAATTTCGAACCTTAGTTCCGGCTGAACGATGCGTTGGGATAATGCGGTATGGGTTTATCAGCCAACGATTGGAGAGTGGAGAGCGAGACACTTCATGAAGACCACGTCCGTGTAGCGTATGATAAAGTTTATCCATCCACGTCGCATGACCCTCCTCCTTGTTCGTTATCACCACACCCTCAACGCGTACCGGGACGTTCACGTCCTTCATGATAGAGCCAAACGAATAATCTTTGACCACGTTCCTCAAAACTGGATATTGGCTAGAGAGCAATCTCTCCACTCATGATTTGCACGAGATGAGAATGGTGGTAGACAAACCCGGAATGCTCAGGCCGCCCAAACGAACTGGGATGTAAATGTAGCTAATTGTGTCCTTGGGAAGACTGTCGAACAAACTGGCGAATTGTACAGTGTACAGAGTGTTCTGGTGGATTTTTAGCTCGAAATTAGCGATTGATTAATCTTTAAGAGCAGATGCTGTCTCAGAAGGTAGGGGCGCTGATGCGGCTCCGGGGCTGCTTTGGTTGTTTCATCCAGCATCGTACGAAGCTGCAGTCGGTGATTGGTGAATGCTTTACCTTTCCAGGTGAACGGGGCACCGAGATAGGTTACCGTGTCAGAGGCGATTAGTGAGTGGATAATGTTGGAGTCGAATTGAATAGACTCATCAGCGATAGTAGTTGCGCTGTGCTTATGGTCACCACAGACGACCATGAGTTTAGTCTTTCACGTATTGATCTTCAGTTCGGATAGCTTCAGAGCATGCCGAGAGACGAGTCGGAAACTTGGCCAAAAGGATCAGATCGTAGCCGAAGCTGGTGCCCGGTGTATCATGGAGCTGGTATTCAAGCTCCGGTCTATATAGAGCCTGTACCTCATCCATTGTCATGATGAAAAGCAGCGGCGACAGTGGGTCACCCTGGTAAAAGCCACGCTGGGACTAGAGGACGGAGCTTTCGAGCGTGGCGGAGATGTTTCGACAGAAGTCAGCAGTGTAATGCGTTAGAGATGGAGGAGCACTGAAAGCTCGAACTGACCAGATAATCGAGTGCTGCGAGATAGAATCGAACGCCTTGGACACATCAATAAAACCAGCCGTCGAGTGACTGGTCGCCACGTGTACGGAAAAGCTTGAGAGGCGTACATCTTAAGCAGTGACTTTTCCTGCACCATCGTGAAAATGCTTGCATGAAGGCCGCTCTCAATTGCAAGCAATTCATCGCTGTGTAAGAAAGCCTCGCTATTAGACTCTATTTGAGTTATTGCTGTTTGGATCGTACAGGAAAACTACTCGGGGTGCTCAGCAGCCCAAGGCTGAATATCCGACAGCATGTTTGTCTGCGAGACGATGGATGATTGGTAGTGGGGGCAGTATGTTTTTGCAAATTCACAGCGTATAGATGAGTCCTGATGTTCTCCAGAGTACGGTCTGAGAAATGTGACAGAAGCCGGTGATGAAATTTTCGTCTAGTGGAGCACGATGGAGCCAGCCCGTCAACTCGTCCGACAACAGAAGCCGATTTTTCTTGAGACCAATTTAATACGGTAACTTACATGTACATGAGCTTCCCTCGGTTGCGTTCGACGGGATGCGCATGCCTTCTGTGTTAACTGGGCTCACTTTTGATCGAAAAGTTGTGGTCATAGTCAAGGATTATAGGACGCTGAACACCTACTTCTTCCCCTTTCCCACCATCTTTGTGCTGATGCACTCGACCATGTGCCGACAAACCAGCGTTTGTTTTAAATATCTGGTCACATTCTGAACAGATGTACTCTGTTTGTCAATCCCGTTTACTGGTAGATGCCGGTGCGGAGGTGCTGACGGTACTTACATTTTCTTGATTGTAAGTTACCAGTACCTTGAAACCAGGGAGAGTGGTTGACCATATCTGGAGTTGCTAAATGCCTAGCCAGTCAGCGTTTGCACCGAGACTGCCCAATCAACATCACGAGGAGATAGTTCAGCGAGCTGTCCACTGCAGCTCCTGATGCCTACTGTACACAATTTTTACATCGTGACGGAAAACACCCGTCCCACACAGTGGTTGATTTGGTTTCTACCCAGTCTACCAATATTTGATCAGGTTTTTACTTCGGCTTCAGATATGTCGACGGTTTTCCACTCGCAAGATGAAAAATAATTTTATCTCATGGCAATCGGGCGAGTATTCATCTTTGTATACATTTAGGCAGCTTATGATTTTTGGAGCAGCCCTTCTCATCTCTCCAAAGAGCTCTCTGTTCGATTGCCAGTTTGTGAACGAATTTTGTCTGATTTTCGTGTTGCTTCATGAACTTGTTGGTTTCCTTTCAATCGATTTCTCTGGCGAGTCTTACCATCCTTTCATCTGGTTGTTATACAGCTATCTTTCCTCCTCAGTCCCATGTCTTCCCAATTTCTGTGACGGTTTTTCTGATCCTGGACGTTACTCTCCTGTATTCCAGTTTTTATTATATTTTGCCATTGTAGAACGTCTACTGTTTGTCCCTTATCTGCGCTGGTTTAAATAACTCATTTTCGTTTTCAAATCTTCTTTCATGATCTCCCTTGAGGTTGGTGTAGCTCTAATGTATTTGTTAACTGTTAGCTGCAGGCTTTCACCGTATATTGCTTCCTCTTGTGTCTTGCTTGCCACTTTTGAATAATAGCAGCACAAATCAATCGTTGTGACTAACTTTGAATGTTGTAGCTTATCAATACTGCACTGCACTGGAACGATTGCGTTCGTTCAAAGTCGAAAATTCACCAAATACATTAACTTCCCATTGATCTTCACCAACAAAACCAGCGAATTATAATAACTATTCACCTCTGCAATCATGTCTTCAACGTAGTCAGACATTCTCTGTCCCCCTCCATTAGCGTAATTTTGGTTGCATCCCTCATCGTTTTGTCTCGTTCTGACTGGTTTTTTGCTTACTGTCAACCGTATTCGCTTACTATCTGGTGCCCCATTGTTCTTAAACTTCATTCTCCTTGTTTGTACGATGCAAGTGCTCGGCTGTGTTTGTTTGCTCTCTGTCATATTAACTGGAACTGGCAAATTTAAAAAAAGTATACTTAATCAGTGGGAGAAAATAGCTGTATTTAATACATGTGTCAGCACATAGTCAGTCAATCAAGAGGGCGAAGTGTGTGGCAAAACATGTCGAGTGTCAACCCATCAGAAAGCTAGATTTGCTAAGCTGACTGTCATATTATTAAAGTAAAACCGCACCAACCCGATGAACTTACCGCCCTTTCAAGATTCTTGAAGCCTTCGACCTGATACTCACATTGATAGTCAACATCAAGTAGTATGTAGCCACCTCGATCATTTCATACAACATACTCCAGATGCTGAATTCGTCGATATAAGCCACTGTCTTTGTACGCCAACTTAAACTGTATCTATCAATTTCTACGTGATCATCTACGTGGGAAGAGCAGAAGGACAGCGGGCAAAACTGGATCTAGACACGATCCATCCAACTATCCAATTCACCGTGGCCAGCTACCATTTTTCGGATGATTAGTTCACAGAATTGAACGACTCCTAAATATCACAATAGTGGACAGGCTTGTGTACATTGATCTAGTAAGCCTTGTGCAGACCGGAGTGAGTACCGCAAAAAAGCAATAGCAGTAGACTGAAATTAACGAAGGGTGTTGGAAAAACTTACTTAACAGGCAGCTATAAGGAGTTCTTGACCCAATGTCAGAAGTTCTAAGAGAATGATAAATCATAGCCGCTAATTCATATAAGAAAAGTATATAGGGACATAACAATAAAGTTTTGAATAAAACAGAGTGATAAGTGGGAATATGCAATAATAATCGGAAATGTGTTTAGTTCAAACCCAGAGTTAGTTTCTACGCAGTAGTAATAGCGGAACACGTTAACCAACGAAATCGTAATATAATCAGTATCATGTCTAGCGTAATTATTCATGCAGTAAAACAACAATAATACATAATGTTCGGTTAGAATTTGCAGCCACTACGCCCGGCGTAGTTTAAATGAAAGTCTGAAATTGTAGTGATGACGCTGCTTCTTCATACGCTCAAGAGGTTTTTTCTGCACTGGCCCGGTTGCAGCCACTTCTTCAGTAATTGAATTCAAATCTTTGAAGATACAACGGACAATGCGAAAGAGAGCCTTGAAATCTTCATGCAATTAACACCACGTCCTTAACATCCTGAAAGTCTTCACATACAGCTCTGGCGGATTGGAAAGAAGCCTCCTTCATTAGTAACAAGTAGTATGTTCGCACCGAATTTAGTACGAATGAAGTCAAACGGTTTAGGCATCTTGTTTAGCATTTCCTTGGTAACAATAAAATAACAATACAATTACTCCTGAAGAGAACCATCCGAGGTGGTTAAAACGTTTTGTTACAACTTGCTCGTATCGTAGGCAAGAGATGTTAGTCAATAGTTTCTGTTTTGGTTGAGTCATGAGAATTAGTTACATAACATTGACCACGTGGGTTGTACGAAGTCTGCGAGAGATGCATCACATCTATGCGATCATTCTATCTTGGGTTTGCGTATACGGCCACGGAAAGTTCAACGTTTTGAGTAGGCCTTTTTTGGTGTACCGTGGTGGTGAGTGTGGGCAAATTGCAGTGGCCTCTACGGTTACCAGTATGTGACCTTTGACCTACCTCATTCGTAATCCACAAAATAGATAGACTGGATTGAACGAATCGGTTCGATTGATTAACTGGTTTGACTCGATCAAATGCGTAGTGACCACAGCCGAACAGGGATTTATGGATCTTCGTATTAGTTATACTGACTGGTGCTCTTGAATGTGTTCGGATAATCGCAGTGTTTAGAGGCCTACGTAGCTTGCAAAAGTGCTAAGAGGTAGTTCAAACTGCTAATGTACATTTGGGTTCAAATATGATCGAACTCAAAGGGTGAGCAGATCAACTTCCACTAACCAGGCATGTAAATGTCAAACGTGATTAGATCAAATTGGTTGACCACTCAAATTATAAAATAGTCTCCATTCCGCGTTTAAGTTTCTTGCTGTTCGAACCATTAAAACAAATATGCCAAGTTGTCAGTGTTTTCAGTTGTTCGTATCCATTCAGATTCTGTCCTCCTGTTCACATATCCTCTTTCTACCAGAATTATTGACTCGAAAACAGTCCTTACCCTGTACTGTTTAACCGTGAATTTCAGCCTTCGAAACCTTGCACTAACTTACATCTTACCTAAAACAAGTGTAGTCAGTTCACCTGATCTGAAGAAGCATTTGTATCGAAAATGAAGTCATCGTTAATACTCAAATCGATTTTTGGAATATGTCGAGGAAGAATCCACTTCCCCGAAAACACCGTTCTATTTTCCTGTGGAAAGACACGGCCATGTGTCACTTTGCCCTTCACGAGCGTTCTCGACCTTTGTGCCCATTTCTGACATCCCGCCTACATGCTCGTCTTTTAATCGGGGCATCACTGTACTCTCTTGATCTTTGTCGGATCCACCTTTAGACCTCGTTTTCTGATTGGTCATAAACCCTTTAAATATGGTCTAGTTTGTGACCGTGTCGTCCTCGGATTGATTGACGTGAATAGGGTTCTGTCCGGGGCCCGGTCTTTCTTGTGTTCATGCTTTAACTTCGTGTGGTTGGGTTGGCCGGGTGGTTACCAATTGGCCGTGTATACTCCGAGGTCCGTTGTTGATTCCCGTGGACCGTCGTTGCTTTATCCGCCGTTTCATTAAACGTTATTCTGTTGTCTGTTTACACGCTCGTAGGCGGTAGGTCCGTTTACAACAGAATAGTGTGTACGCACTATTTGGGACGTGCCACCAGGGCGAATGACAGTGTACTGTTGCCCAGTGTGTGTGAATGCACGTCAGCCGTGTAACTGAGTGTACGCGTTCGTGGTCGTATGTTTTAACACAACTAGTGCGAGATTTCGTGCAATAAACAACTTCGCAGGCCAAGCAACTTTCGTGGCCACAATAATCACGACTGATCACCTGTCCATCGAGTACAACGGGTGTAACTTTGAGTTCATAATCAGAGGCGTTCACGAAAATGGCACATTCGTGACCATGGTAAAAATAGCAGACTTCGTTTTCCCTACTGGAAGATTTCAGGCACTTTTTCTAGAAGGGTTTCGAAAGGATTTCTAACACAGTTTGGAAAAGCTGATGCCGTTTCAGTGAAATTAAAGAAAGTTATCACCGCAAGTGGATAACTTTAAACAAAGTTGTGTGAAGAAAAAACGCAATAGCGCAGAATACAGCAAATAATTCTTGAGACAGTGGTCTTGAAGTGGTTCATTTTGCTCACGTGCGCGACGCGTGAACAGTATTAGTTATGAAGAAGAAGGATTTAACAGGTGGTTTGCATACAACTTGTAAGTTCAAAGAAACTATCTGACTCATCCACCACAAACGTCATCTTCATTCCGTTTTCAAATAAACGCCATCGAAATTTCCAACCAATGAGAATTATTTTTACTGCCATCTGGTCATCTGCCGCAAATTATCCACATGATTAGCAAATATACTTGACAAAGGCACTCTCTTTATGTTAACAGATATTGCGATTGATAAAATATGAAGTCAACCGAGAGTTAACTGGGATAAGCAAAGTATGGATTCGTAAGAGACATCTGTGCGTCGCAAACCTATTAATTGCCCATGACTTAGACCAAGACAACTAACAAAGGATTGTCCCAAGCTTCTCTAAGTCTTTCAAAAGAGTCGATGAGAATTCCTTACCACAAGGCTCAACAACTATGACTTTGTTGAACAGCCGTTTGAGTGACTTGATTACTACCTGACCGGGCGTGGATGCAATGTCAAGGGCAACGATCACTTATTGTAACGTGCGGTCGAAACCAGCAGGCGCGCACGGAATGAATTCAAAGTGTGTAACAGAGCGTGCTGCTACGTTGTTCACGTCGTTTTAGTTTTTGTTTGTGTAACTCGTATGCATGGCTTACGGTGTTGGTTCCTTTTTTAGGACTGTTGCTGGAACCCTACTTCAGAAGAACGTTGTCCCCCGGTGTCTCTCCGTTGTCCCAAAGTTAATTCGCAGGTGTAACGGACAATCAGAATAAAGACGGCCAACTTGCATGTCACAGTTGTCAGACTGGTTTCCAAACCGTAGCAAATTTCCCCGTCTGTCTTTTATGAGTCCTTTGCTGTTCGTTCTATCTGTCCATGCTTTAACAAATATGGCCAGAGTGCCAGTGTGGCTTTATAAGAATAGCACAGAATTATGACGAGTTATGTAGAATGTGGTAGCATCTAACAGCTATTAAAGTTTACTTAATCAGTAACATGTTGCTCATCATTTACCGTCTGGCACCGCTAAGTCTTGCACATCCGCCCGTAGAACTTGTACGGAATATCAGTTGAGCAGTCACCAGTTACGGACTTCTGACTGCAAAAATCCTCTGGTTTGGTGTAGATGAACGGCCGAACTATACTGTTCCTGAGTAGTTAGATTGATGTGAATATTGAATAACCAAACTAGTCGAAAAAATGCAAAAAATAACTTTAGACAGCTACATAACAAGAAATAGTGTTCCTGTACTACTCGTAATTAGGGACTTCGAATATCCCCAGAAATCGTACTCGGATTGAAACTTCCCATGCAAGTAATGAGAAGACCTCGTACTGGTTGTAGTAAGCAGTTAGTATTCATGAGGCAAGAAGGCAAATTTATGGATGTACAACAGTATTAAGGAAATCACAGTCACTCATTGGCTGATCATAGTGACACACACTGTAAGTTAATTGGTGCAATAAAGAACAAAGAAATTAGCGAATGACGGAAGGCGTAATATTGAGACTGTTCCTCCAATCCTGAGGTTATATCTTTAATGTGACGTTTGGACTGGCTCCCTGTTATATCTCTTATTGTATCGGGGGTTAGATAAGCGGTGAATCAAGTAGATTTTCACCACAATTTCCCACTTAAGTTGGTACCACTGAAACTTGTTCCATACCAAGGTTTTTTTAGGCGCAATAAATTGGGCACTTTCTTAGTGTCGTTAATACATCTGTCACCCGTGTCGAGTCTCCGTATAAACTGTTTGCGTTATGCCCGTTCTTTGTTCGCAACAGTTAGTGCTGTAAGCAGTTTCCGTGGCCACATCCGTCCGTTTTTGGATACTACGATGGTCTGCTAAAATGATGGGTTTTACCGGACTGGACGAAGTTGGCTGTCCGGTGTATACTCTTCAAGGACTCCGTAAATGGAGTTGTATAGACTGCTTGAGAAATCCACATGAAACTGAAAGTGATAGCCATGAAAGAGATGTCGATCGCCGAGTTCGACAGCTTTGACAACTGAGAGGATAGAAGTCCATGTACATAGACTGGATCATCATTATGTATTATGGAATCCTCAAGTTTCTATTGGATTTCTCATCCAACTACATCCAGACGCGTACTGTTCAGTTTATTCATCCGACACAGCATCATGCTGCATTAGTACAACCGTGTTGTGAGTCGCATGTGAAGGCGTTTAATGTCAACGTCCCTCCTTTAACCCCGTGTCATTTCACAACACTTCAATCATATCAGTACTTACTGTTCTGGATACGCCCAGTTATTTCGCAATCCAACTTGTGTATCTGGCCATCTTCCACACCCTACAAGCTTACCATATTTTCAACTCATGTTGTTCAGAAGGTAGAGCTTAAAGAAATCATGCTCGATGAACCGAATGGAAAAGGGGTCGTATATGGGGGTCAAAAGAAGGGTATCGGAGGACGGTTGCACACTGTATAGGTAACTGGTACCGAGAATAACTCAAGCGAAGTCAGTAAAGTGTTTTATACACCTCCGAGGGGTGAATTGCGAACAATTTTTTTACGTATTTGCATCTTCAGCAAAAGCAAGACATTCAAATAAATGTGCCGAGGTCACAAAATTATTTGTACAAGCTGTAAAACTCAGAGACAGATTAGGGAAAAGGAACACAGCCATGATCAGTTGTAAGGAGTTATTGATTCATTTTTGGGGTAAATTCAAGATTGGAAACATTTTAAAGTGCAGTAAGTTTAAGTCACTGGCAATAAACTTTGCCTGCACCCACACACCTGGTCAGTATCAAATGGGCGATACATGATGACTTGCTCACCTTTTTCTAATGGTGCATTTTTTGTCAATACGTTAAGAATAGTTAAACGGTATCATCAACTTGAGTTTTATCAGTTTATGTTTGCTTTCAAATTAATCTATCGACAAACTCAGTTACCGTTATCTCAGTGTTAGTTTTACAATTGGCCGTACTGTGACCTGAAACTGTCAATAACCGACCTTGATCAAAAACCCATCCTCCGTAAATCTCTGAAAGGTGCCAAAAACGAATGTCATTCACCTCACGAAATCTGATTCACGGTAGGAATTTGAGTTCAACATCATCCAAAATAGGTGATCCACTATGTGTCAGGTAGCCGTGATCAGCACAGATAAACTGTAGCCGAAAGTTTTTTCACTGTACATCACAGGTCAATAAAAACGAAGCACAACCATTGCAAACAGAAGCATTACAAACACGATTTCGGACCCTTCCGGCCTTAGTCAATGCAGACTGGTAATCCGACATGGACTGTGTCCATCCTCACTAACCAGGTGAAATTCAGCTACAACCCAACTACATACAGACTTCCAGTCACAAGCGATACTAACACAACTGGTGGCTGACATGACAGAATTATGGTCTCGTAACACGAGAAATAGCCGGTTTGATCCCCAACCTAGACTACTTCTAACTGATGAGTCTGAGCAAGGATGAAGCTATCCGTTCAGTGTCGATTTGCAGGTGAGCATCAAGAAACATTACAAAGACGAAACGGTTGACGACCACTTTATAAGTGCAATCTCAATGTGCCTTAACAATCAAGGAGAAAAATGGGACCGGGCTTGTAGCCAGAAATAAATTGAAAAACACTAACAAATGAACAGTGTTGTATTCCTATACGTGTGCAATCAGCATTAAGTCCTACAGACTAATACAAAGGTAGAGAGAATACATGACTCAGAAGTGTATACTGTATTGTTTCATTCATGAGCGGTCCTCTCGCTCTTATATGCGTGAACGAATGAGCCGTTCGTTTCCAGATTCCCACATGATTCATAAGAAGTCAGTTATGTGAACAGCTGTTTTCGGTCATTCTCATGGGGCTTTTACAATTACTTAGGGTACATACGTTTTATATATGAAAAATTAGAGCAAGTCAAATAAGTCATTAGAATCATAGACATGGGGCGGATCACGATCTGCCGGAGGGGGGTGGGAGTGTTGGTGAATGTGTGGCATTATCACTCATGCCAGCCGTGAGACATGCATTCGGCGGTGTCAAGTGGTTCACGCTTGCTTGAGTCTCAAGTGGCTGTGGGATAGTTGGCCAAGGGAGATATAGGACTTGCACGAATGAGCCGTTGATCGGTCAAGGCGCGACCAATCAGAACGCACCTTGAGTCTCAGCACGAGTGTGAAGCACACAGGTGGCCTTGACGCGTACACAACAAACGACTTTTGTAACGTCTCTCAAGCCCAAGCCCTTGAGTAAGTGGACATGGTTTCTTACGTTTTGCCATGGTCGTACACACCCGTTTAAGCAGTACTATTTTTTAATCCGACTTCGAAGTAGTCACGTTGTTTGTTGACAAGACTCTCGAGAATGACGGTCATTCAGACTTATTTCCATCCCTTTGAAGCAATTAGTGAGGACAGTTGCGTGGTTCTCAGGAAAATGGTTTTCCGTTTTCTTTATCTCAAGGCAGAAAATTCGGATTCTGTCAAGCGCACTTTTATTCCCTGGTCGACCCAGCCTATCTTTTCGAGGGTTTACAACAGTAACATGAAACATCTGACAAAAACACATCTTGAAAAATAAGTTCTGGTTTCGTTATTCAAATTCATTTTATATCACGGGAACGTTTAAAAATGTCTTACTCTTATGAATGTATTATCTACGATTTCTTTTAACAGCATTTACATCCACTTTATCTGGTTTTTCTCCCGCACGTCACGTGTCAACGATTTATCAGAATTGTTTGAGCTTGGTCACCACTATTATTGACATAGAACTCTATGTATGGGCTGAATTTTTTGAACGTGGATTGTATGCACGTATCAATTTGCGACGGCTTGCCAAATAAACCGTTTTATGCATGCATAATGAATTATTCATGTTATGGGTCCTATTGTGACGGATCGTTTACGTTCGTTATCTGAGTTTCATGTTTGGTTTGTGCATCAGCACTGATATTTTTGGCGCCAGGTGTTGACGTCAAGGTTAAATGCAGACATTACGTTCGCTTATATATATCTCGTGACAGGCAACCTATCAGAAGCCGTCCGACTGGAAACAGTTTGTACTGTCGAAGCTATTGGAATCAGGATGCTCGACCCGGTATCATCCCTTCAACAGCGGTTTGTCCAGGTACACTGACCGCAAATCCACCGGTTCAATGGTTAACCTAGACAGTAAAACCAATGAAGAAGCGTGACGTAATACACCAATCAAAGCATCGCCAATTGACTGACCAGTGACCTAGTTTATCCGCGATAAATCCGATCGATATATCGCTCTAACTCTATTGGTCCCCTGTATATCAATCTGAAGATGAAGTAGCGAAAACGTAGTTGCCTATTTGTAGTTTTTATTCACTTTTATTAACTTCTGTTCATATTTTGGAATCGTCCTCTACACGACCACCAACCCGATTATTACTCACAAGCGAAAGTGGTTAAGTGTTCACATGTGATAATTTGGTCATGCTTAATTCGAGGTCAGTGGCGCAGTGGGAAAGACGGTTGTTTCATGAACAGCGTGATCGGAGTTCTAGTCTCGGCAGCAGAAAGGGTACGCACTACTGACGAGCTGCACTAATGAGATCGATACTCGAGTCTAATGCCTGTTGTTGTCGTCGTCGAAAGGGCCCGACAGCTACGATCAACTATGGGTGATGTTTAGCTTGAAATACCAACATTCCGACTTAAACAACCTGGCTGCTTCGAGACCCAACGGTCAATTCGTTGCTTGTCCATATGTTATTTAACTTTACAAGCCAAAGCGAGGGAGAGGAGTGTCTGGTTTATGTCTGCATAATACGCAAACAAAGACACGCGGAACCTGCTGTTCTCTAGTTGAGCACGCACTCATGCAAAGTGAGCGCTGTGTCCGATGATGCCCCTAGCTAACAGGGCCGTAGTACATTCTCGGACATGTGTTGGATCCCCAGGTCAAGTAAACTTTCATTCTGCTTCATCCTTTCACTAGTACAGTATTATGGTTTGTTTTGTCTTACTCTCTGTACTGTTCTGATGGCTACCTTGCAAACGTATAGCCTACCGACACCCGTAAGTGGGGTGTATCCGGATAGTCTTCCCGATGGCTGAAAACGATGACTACTGTATTAAACTTTGAGCAACGAGGTGGTTTTTGTAGGGGAGGGGAAAGTTCTACCTGCTTCTACAGTAATCATTTCCCGGGATTACAGTATTGATTCTTAAACGAAAGGGATTTCTGTACGAGAGAATTACGGTGTGCTAGTGCAGTGAAGATGAACGACCATATTATACTTCTCACACCGTGGCTATTCAGTAATAGGACCAAAGCGTATATTTTGACATCGTACAAGCTACAGGAAAAATGCAGGAAGGAACATCAGAGTGCAGCATTGTCCATAATGGTCGCTGCTACCTAATGGAACTGAAAATTGACGTTTGTGGCAGCTGAGACGGTCTAGGGCCGAATACCGCGTGCAAATGAGTGGTTTTGTTTCTGATCTTGTTTAAACACTTAACCCATATATTTGTCGAATAAACAACCCTTGTGCCATCCGCGTTCCTGGATCAAAACACTAGTTGCTAAAATGAAACCCTCCATTGAAACTGACACGGTTCAATTCAGCTGATCTACGAAAATTTAATGGGACGTCACAACGAGACTTGAGTTGGACTGGTAACATTTGACTCCTGGTGACGGTTGAAGCCCGTTAAACACCGTCTCATCGACCAAATGTAACCATGTTTGTGTTCCTACATCTTCTCCGGTTATCGTTACAGTCAGACACATTGGAAGCTGAGTTGCCAATACTCCATCAATCCAGTCAGTAAACCAGCATGATGAGTTTTGTTTGGACTGTCCTGCTAGTGTAGGAGCTATCTGTAACCCTCCAAAAACCATGCTCGGTAGAGAACATAGGTCGATGCACGTGATCTGCAGTAAACTCTATTACACGTGTCATGTCGTTAAGTTTCACACGCAGTGTAGATGAGTTTTCGATCCAACAGAAAACACAACAAATATTGATGAGTTCAACGAGATGAATCAGCCAGACACGTATTAGCTTGACTAACCATGACCATGCCTTGCATTCTGAGCATCAATATGTTGTCAACTTGATGGAATAATATCGAGTTTATTTTCGTACCACCAATTAAAACATCTCAATTCTATTCTGTACGTACTAAAACTATTTTCTGAAGCACTCAGTCTTCAGAAACTGACAATCAGGAGGAGCGCAAATAAACATTTATTTCTGTATTTCAAAAGGGTGTTATTAACGTGTTCTAAGGAGTGCTCAACCATAATTTCAAATCATTATTAACACTCATTTAACGAAGATGAAGACGTGGAACATATTTGGTTCAACTATCCTTGATAGAAAATTAGTTCTGTTTTGAAATGTACGATTCCCCATCTTTTAACCAAGTAAAAATAGGCCCGTTGACATACATATACTACAGAAAGAGTCCGGAGAGAATGTTTACGCTGAAGACATTAGACAGAATAATACAAAATATCCAATGGGTTGGCAAAGGTGTCAGTGTGCTCCGCATTTTTATCAACAATTGGCAGTGCTAAACTTAAGCGAAAAAATTCGAAACAAAATGGATAACACATCTGTTCATTTGAAGAAATTTCGACGTTGGTTTGTTATGTGACCACGACCCAGAAAAATTTGGACTTTTAGGTCAGCACATCTGTTTCCTAATTTTTCTAGTAACAGGTGGTCAGCAACTACCTTGCCTAACTATTCCAGTTTGTGGACAATTATAGATTGTCCTCCGTTCCAATGAACTTTTTTCCGCAATAAATCTGAGCGATAACTCTTTTGTTAATCACTTCTATTGTGAGGTAATACCCTGTCGGACTTGACAATATGCAATATGCACCCTTACTATAGACAAGCACATAAGTGATAATTGCATAATAACGCTCCATCTGCATGCTGACGATGACACACTAAACTGTGTGTAGTATACTGGTAAGTCATAAAGGAGTGTTTCATACAAAGCGATTATCTCGGTACGATAAGTCGGATTTTCAGTTATTTAATTCCAGATGACGGGTTTTATCGTTTTGCCAGGAGTTAATTTCATTTCTTTCGTTCATTTATACGACTTCCTTGTTTGTATTATACTACCGACGGCATTTAAGTGGCCAAATTAGTAATGTTGTGATCTTCGTTTTTGATTATATTGCTGTGTACCTAGCTCACTTTCCCCTTTTGACCGTAAACACTTCACATTATATGGATAAAGATGGCCAGTAAGCTTTTACAGTGAAGATGAGAGATCGCATTATACTACTCATACCGCGGCTATTCAGTAGTAGGACCAGAGCACATGTTTTGACATCGTACAAGCCACAGGAAAAATGCAGGAGGCAGCATCAGAGTGCAGCATCGCTCATAATGGTCCCTGCTACTTAAAGGAAATGAGCATTGACGTCTGTGGTAGCCGAGACGATCTGGGACCGAATACCGCGTGCAAATGAGTGGTTTTGTGTCCGGTCTTGTTTAAACACTTAACCCATGTGTTGTATTGTCTAATAAACAACCCTTGTGCCATCCGCGTTGTTGGGTTACAACACTGGTGGTAGTATTGACTGAGATAACCAGCTTCCACCATCTGTACTGCATGAAAGTCAGTGACTTCGTTTGACGTGGCTTAAATTTGCACTTAGCGAATGCTCTCACGTCTATTTTGCAGGGAGTGAAACCTCCCTCCTCTGACCAAAACTATGTGCTTGCAAACTCCGTTGTAATCCAACACGCATCATCCGCGTAGACCAGTCAACCGATCAACCACAAAATCGGTCATGGAGTGTCTATTGAGGGTGAGCATCAATAAGCATTATTTAGCGTCATTTCGAGCCTTTGCCACCGTAGCCGCTGTGAACTGACAATCCGAGGCGAACTGTGTCCATCCATATTAACGGTGAAAACGGGTCATAACTCAATTGCACGCAAATTTAATCAAAAATGAACTGTCTTTGTCAATATTTTTTGTACATTCGCATATATTCACTAACGACTTACATTTTTGCTCTGAATGAATATACCAATTTGTTTTGGAAAAGATTTAGATGTAAAATTCTGGGTTCCGACTGAATTCGAATCAGCGACAAAGACAACATGCCCAAACATGACAAGCGCTCTACTAACTGAGATACAAAGTCCAGACAGTGGCTCACAAGTGTCACATTTTGACTCAGTCAGCTCCACCCGTCAAACTATCGCAAACGGAACATTTTAAACGATCTAAGGGGGAAGGGGTCTACTGGAATCCATTACCGCCAAGTTGAATCCGGTCAAGGCTCAGATTTTTCACATTTGGGCCTCTTCTAAATAAACATACGTACCTCACAATTTGTCTGTTATTGATGTCTCGGTAACCACTATTTACTCAGTGTCTGATGAATATCGAACGTTTCTCTAGTCATCGTTTCTCATTTTTAACTTCGCTTCACTCAATACAATCTGATCTTCATCCTCATTAGTGGTAGATACCGGAAGACGAATGCACATACGAACTGAAGCTGTGAACTATATACTTTTAGTGTCTGACCTTCATTGTCTGAGCATTGTTAAATTTGCTTGCCAACTTTTTGAGGGTTTGGATCATAACGTACACTATGACAAGTAAC
This sequence comes from Paragonimus heterotremus, assembly GCA_013368495.1. Classification (NCBI taxonomy): domain Eukaryota; kingdom Metazoa; phylum Platyhelminthes; class Trematoda; order Plagiorchiida; family Troglotrematidae; genus Paragonimus; species Paragonimus heterotremus. The sequence goes on from LUCH01002328.1 coordinate 64,631, forward strand.
TGAAAATAAGAGTTGAAAAAACGATCAAATAAATTACCGATGAAAAACTCATTGGTTTCAGGATCAACGATGACAACAATGGTCAACAGATCGTTAAGCTATTTCCTGTTAACGAACTATGTTTGAAACGTGGATGTTTAGTCCGTGAGGTTGTTCTTGCTTAACGGCGTCTGAATATCACGGTTTTGCAATATTGGAATAAACAGGAGTTTCTAGTTCACGTTTTTTTAAAGTACGTACTCATGATAACAGAAGGGTTGACGAGAAAGTTACGTATACCTAGTCAATTTTCAAATAAAGTTGGTCAGCTTTCAGACGCTTGCGGTGGTGACGTGCACGAAAGGCGTGTTTATTGCGACTAATCTCTGTGGCCGGTGACACTATCTTTTGTGAGACTGACTTGTTGAGGATTTTGGCAACAACTCTGCTGCCCTGCTCACCTGTTTTGCGCGCGTGTAATATGCATGGCCGATACATAAAGTTTGGTAAATAGTTCACGTTATATCCTTCAGATGGAAGATCATTTCAGACAGCCGATGTTTGTACCTTAATCACGATTTCATTGTTTTTGAACAACTGGTGTAATCAAGCTGGCATCTTCCTACTGTTTTTTTCAAAGTATTCGGTTCACGACGTTCCGAAGTGAACGTTCACTGGTCTCGTGTATTCGTTGTTTGTCTTGGTTACTGCTGTTCTAATGTGATGTACGTGAAGGACCAGGGGCTGTGGACACTGGTAATTTAACTCGGATTACAAGTACGTTTAGAGATAGTAATACATACAGTAAGTTGTTTGGGTATACAAAAAGGAAGAGTTACTCGAATCGCGAAAGGCTGATATGGTTGGTAGTTGTAGGGCCAACTGCACCAGGTTAAACAGGACAATCGTGAGTGACCGTAATCATGTAAGCATGTAAGCATGTAATTATAAAGAGTTGTTGTCTTTCACCAAGCATCGCGGAATATGGTACCACCACGGTAGACTAGAACTAAAGGTTCTCAAAGTTTTAAGTAACGTTGGGGACTTATAATATGTTTCATTACCACATAGTTGTTTTTGTAACTAGACACCTAGTTTGAACTGCAGTTTAGCTGATCTTCGAGGAGAACGTTACACATATTTATTGACCAAGGGCTACACGCACATCATACGACTGAAATTTTCAACAGTTCTGGTGTCAATTTACAGTCCTTTGGACCCGAGTAATCAACCACAAGCAAGGATGATACTGATCGATACTCACTGGTTTGACAGACCGTTTTTTAATTACATTTTCTTGAGCCTAGCCAGTTCGCAGTTATGAACAGTTAAACGGTACTGGTGTAGCTCACTGAGAGTGCCGTCATTCTAATACACTCTGCTCAGTCGTTCATTCTCAGGCGATTGTCATCAGATTGGCGAACAAATATGCAGACGCAGTTAGCAGTCTACATCTTGAACCGACTGGCTTTAAATACTAAGTCCATAGTAGGACCCAACCAACATTCGAGATTTTAACTGGTAAGAGGCCATTGAAACAGGAAACCTAGATTAGAATACAGCCAGTGATGTATTGTATCGTGTTTATTTAATCGGTGAAGTGGACTCACACTGACAGAACATTCATGATTATCTCATCAGCATTAATTTACTCAGAAACCAAACAATCCATCTCACATATGCAAAATAAACTTTCAACGTTCACAGTCAGTTCACCGTTCTCTTTGAGATACCTCATCAGTCTCACTTCATCAGAACGAACTCAAACGCATTTGTACTCACTAGGGAATACGTAGGTCGCATAGCTGACTCTACCTGACTAGATCACTTGAGAGCGGTAGAAACAATTGTAAAGTAACCGTTTGAGATAATTAGTTTAAGGAGTATCATTTTCCCACGTCGGTATGATGTAACAATAGTCGTTTGTTCTACAGCTAAAAGATGTTCGACTCTCCTTAAGGAATCTTAGTAAACAAGGGGAACAAGATTCACACCCTGTAGATAAGGCCTATTAGCTGGAATTACACAGTAATCTAACACTAAAGGCAGAATTTTCAGGATTAGTTCGTCGTTGTTCACATTATTGATGTGGAACTTGAACAAGTTAGACTTATTGGTCACACATGAAGACGTATGTGGCGCGAAATTCACGATAGCTTAAAAGCCACGTGTAAGTTCGAAGTCCATATTGATCACGCCTGGTTTCGAATGACTCTAAGCACAAAATGTATTTGTTGCTTATACAGTCTAACCATTTAGAACACGTCATTTATGCGGTCCCTGTTTGTTTTGGGCATTTTCGATGGGCATTTTTCGATGATTAATGGAACCAAAATTAATGTCGTTCATATTCATAATAGGTGAACAGCGTTCACATTCGACTGTAACCTTCTCATCTCATAAACTTTCCAATAAGTTTCGACTGAAAAAACTACTAGACTGGACTTTTGTTCTTGCTGGAACTCATGATTAGTGCATATACTTGCTGCGACCGGAATTTGAAGTCCAGTCCACGTTTTCACAAGTCAGCCTTGTTGACTGCTACACTGTCTTGGTCAATTTGAACATGACTGACTTATCACGCTCAAACGTTTAGCCACATTTGCTTGTGAGTTCAATCAACTGAAATCATATTCAGCTTTATAGATTCTAGCCCGGAAAGTTCGAAATGTCCAAATTTGGAGGAAGGGCAATCTAAATGAATAATGACAATAATTCTTGTAATCACTACTAAATTGATTCTCAGTCAGTCGAGCGTTGGAACGTCATCATACGCTTCTTAAATTGCTTTACATGCCTTTGAAAAATAGGCTCATAAAGACCTGCTTCTTAGAAATCGTATTCACGGCAGTCTTGATACGTCTTTTCTGGCCATAAAAAACTGATCCGGAAGGACTTGAGTACGATTCCTAAGAGACAGGTCTTTTTGAACTTACCTTTCAAAGGCGACTACGTCACAACTGACGCAAATTAAAGAGTACACACCTTACGAAGAACCTTATAATCACCACCATCGTCACAGACAACAATACATCAGTGGTTCACACTGAGGCAACAAAAGAAAAACTTCTCTGTGGTGGTACGTGCAACTACTCACTGGGAATATTCACGACAAAACATCATCACAAAACCAAGTAGTTAATGGTTTGCTACGTTTGTCCCTACCTAATATTGATAACTCGGACGAATCCAATGAAGTAGAGATGACGGCTACACTCGATCAGCCTGGTCATCATCATAGACAGCAATACAACAGTGGTTCATACTGATGCTTGGCTGCCACACGACCACGAAAGATGAAAACCCCATACAGGAAGAGAGAAGAAAAAAGGGAGAGGGAAGGAGATCTAGTCACTAAAAATAGCTACGTCCACATTCAGACACACAACATCAAGGCGCCTACACCTTCCAAACAAACAACCGAGCTGTAAGTGGAAGTAAGGCGTCATCAGCAAAACAGCTTCTTTACAGCTTTCACTGTCCCGCGTCATTAAGTACACTCACTTCACAGACAACTCAGACAAACAACGACAAAATTCACGCAACTGAGCTCGGCTAGCCGCCGTCTCACCTAACGTCTCAAGTCATCGACTTTGCGAGTCGCGAGGGCTCCAGCCCGGGAGACGAACCCGATCTACAGTGCCCAACCCCTTCGTGAACGATTTCATTTCTCTACGCCAGGTCAGCGCCTGTCCACCTTTCATCTTGCGCCAGCCGGCTGCAGTGTCAGCAAACAGTGCTCGGTGTGGCGGACGACTAGCTGGCATCCTTAGTACATGACCTAACCATCTAAGTCTGTGCAAATGTAGTGACGGAACAAAAGAACTCGTTTGAAAATCAATGTCAAACACCCGCTTACTAACCTCCTCGTTGCCTACTAGCTAATGCCATCCTATACGAGCAACTGAACGCGGACACCGATAGTCAGATATCTGAACACGGTTCACGTCCTCTATCCTGAGCGGCCAGGTTTCGCTGCCGTAAAGTAATACACCCCTCATTGTTGTCTGATATGCGCGACCCTTGTGCTTCAGAGAAATACATCTCTGTCGCCATGTGTTTCAGATTAGCGAATACCACCCTAGGCTTAGTGATACATGCTTCTATTAAATTCCCTGCACCTTCGCAGCCGCTGATGTAGATTCACAGGTAAACAAACCGGTCAACAACCTCCATGACTTCATTATCTAACAATTAATCTACGTAATCACAGCAACCCTGTAGAATCGCTTTGCATTTCGGGACTGCAAAACGCATTCCGAAGTACTTAACAGAACGCGAAATAGCCTCTAGCGTTGTTTGTGCTGCTTAAAAGTTGTCAAACAGCAACACCTTGTCGTCAGCATAATCAAGATCAGTCAGCCTTCCACCAGGTAGGAGGTCCACGCCGGCATCTTGTGATTGCCTGAGACAATCCTCCATTATATCGTCCGTCACAAGATTAAACAAAACTGGTGGAAGAGGACAGCCTTGACGAACGCCGTTCCTGGTGCTGAAACTGTCAGTTAGTTCACCGTAAACCCTAACCTGAACAGAAGTATGGAAATAAAATGTCGATAGTATGTTCACATATTTAGCCGGTACACCCCTGCGTTTAATTGACTCTAAAAGTGTAGGTCGATCCACTGAATCGAACGCACCTTTGTAGTCGAGAAATACGGCAATTGTTGGCCGGCGGTATACATGACGCTGCTCCAAAATTTGGCGAAGGATAAAAGTATGATCTATACATCCCCGGCCAGGACAAAACCCTGCCTGTTCTTCTCTAATGTTTAACTCCCGAGCTGCAGTGAGCCGACGAAGTATAATGGAAGCCAGAATCCTAGAAATGACTGGGGTCAAACTAATCCCACTATGGTTTTCACAAGAGCCCCAGACTCCTTTCTCAAATATGAGGACTATTATCGAGTGATCCCAGCACGGATGGATAGTCTCTGTCATCCACACAAGTTGAAACAACTGAGTCAAGGCCTCAACTAACACCTCTCCACCTTCTTTAAAAAGTACCGGCAAGAGATCATCTTGACCAGCAGCCTTATTATGATTGACAGCCGAGATGCAATTGCGAACCTCAGTCTTTATGGATGGTTTTGTATCTACCGATCAGGGCGTTACATCACATGTTTGTGACGGCAAAACGGTGGAAGCAAGAGGCCAGCTAAATTAACCCACAAAGTGTTCCGCTCAACGCTCCAACCTTCTGGACTTACGAGAGATTATTGTGCCATTTGCTTCGCGGAAATCTCGGCCCCGAAAATGCCACAACCGTCCCGCTATTTGGTTCTCGAGACAAGCCAAAAGTCGCGTACAAGGGAAACCGCTTTGTTCCGCCCCAACACGTGTACGACAAAGGCGAAAATTACAAAGTATTTATAGGGCGCGTAATCACCAAACATTCCCAAGATATCAAAGAGAACAGTTACCGGAGAAAAAGAGTTAGGGTCGATAATGGGCATAGCGGTATAAAAAGTCTCGACCGTGTTGAACAGTCCCGCTGACTAGGACTGGGTCAATCGTTTATTTTTCTTTCTCAGGACGGAGGTGGTTTGGGACGCTAACAGAATGGACGTCCTAACAATGTGATAGGACATTGGGGGAGTGATCAACAGTAGTATGTTTTTGCCCATCCACCCTGCTGTATGCAGCAGATAGGGCGACCAGATTTACACTGCGAAACGGCCGATGTAGTATAGAATTAACTGTGATAAGATTATTCACGGTTGTGTGTGGGCTAGGCTACAGCCAGGACGCCCAGGCCTAGACAGGAGAACGATTATGGTTCTTAACCAAAGCCTTCGGCTCAAAAGCCTATACCGTAAGACAGCAGGTGGGTGGCATTGTACTAGAACTGGTATATTTTTCGGAAAAGGATGCCAACCTTCTTCCAACCCCCAACCTGGAGGACCAGGAGACTGGCTTGTCAGACCTCTACCTAGTGGTCTGCCTGGTATGAGTGACGCTATCGGTGTGGTGGCCACACCGTTCAGTTTAACCCAATAAGCCATCGAGATGCGCAAGCCGTCACACCACGTCAAGGTCCAGTTCTGCCTTGATTCTAACCACTACCACAGTTTCTTACGAAATCCATTACTGAGCCCATCAGCATGTAGTCCTCCGTGTCAATGAGCGCAGATAAATTTTAATTTCAACGGGTTTCCTCAGAAAGGCAAGCTGGAACATTCAGTAATCAACAGTGAGTCGCTTCTTCATCAGAAGCGATATTCGCTCCCGCTTGCTTCCTCAAATTGCTCGTGGTATCTGCAATATGAAACTGCCTTCCTTTGTCCCACACAACAACCGATGAGTCCATTTACTGGGATATACGTATGCAGTTTTAGAATCGACCTAACAAACCCCAGATCAGTTCAGTCGGACCAATATTAAACCGATAACGTGTGTACTCTGAGTGACGATGGTGCATCAGTTACGGTCTGACATATTCACGACGATTCACTGGTTTTTTGCCCACTATTGCATTCAACCTGCGGATCCTAACCAGTAGGTAGGTCTCTGATATACTACTTGAAAGCATCTCATGTATTGCATTTTTCGTGGTTACTACTTTAACCTGCACACACTGGTAGATCGGATCGTTGAACTACAACAAAAGTTAAAGATGGGTAGAATCCTTCAGCTTCTGCTGAGACCTGGGCGTTGCCGTAAACAGGTTCATTTCGACTGATTGTCGTTTTGACCGTTTGTTTCAGTAATGACCTTTTCTTTCTTCTCTTACCTACCTCTTATTCCAGATCCGGATGTCAAATGTAGATGGCACCTTGAATTTAAGGTGCCTGAGTGTACAAAGCGTTGAAAGATGTTTGCAAACTTTACTCGGAATGCTGAAGCCAATTACATGGAACTGACAGCAATTATAGCTAAGTCCGCCGTATGGTAATACAAAGCTGTTCAAATTTCAAACTTTCACTAAGCATGGAGCCTCTGTCGGTTAGGTGAGGGTAAGTTTATAAGTACCATCTGATCAAGTTATGGAGAATTTGAATTTCGAATTTCAGTTGCCGGATTCATACAGATAAGCTGGTTGAATTCACAGCCTAGACTGTCGGCACCCGGCTAGGTGAATCACACCCAAAAGCTGTTATGCTCGGCGTACGCGCGAAACCAGTTTACGTAGAAAAAATAGCAAAAACTGACTTAATGGAGCAAACGATCGGTGGCCTGCACGACGTGCGAATCAGCCGAGGCACGTATAGCCAATGTCCACAAATCACACGTGCAAAGGTTCGATCAATGCTGGCGTTTATACCTGTATAAAGACTTATTCTGTTGTCTTCCGGTGGTGGTCAGGCTTGTGTGGCGTTTTAATTCAAAGGTCTGTGCTGACTACGACATCCGATGGTCATGGGCCCAGACCTGCGGTCCTGACAACAAAATCCAGAGTCTGAGCTAAAGGGGTTACCTAATGGACACGCTTCCGGACCGGGTGGGTGAACGGGCACAACGCAGCGCATTAGCTACAGCCAGACTAGCTGGCGGTGGGTAGGGTGGGTCTAAGCGCGAATTTCCAATCAAGTCAGTCAGCCTAATTGACCCAGTGTCTTGGCCACCGCGGTCCACGCTCGATAACAGCCGGTAGTTCACGCAAGTCTCTGTGACTGTTTCAGCGCTTCAAAGGCAATGCTGGACGGGAACTGGCATCTGCCAGTGGGTGGGCATGGACGAAGTAAAAATACCAAATTCTTCTAACAAATTAGGCCATCGCGGTCGTTTTTCACCAAGCGATGGCTAGTACAAAGCTTAAGGACACATTTACGTCGACAAGTAAGCCACATGTGTACTTTCGTCACTCATTCGGATGCACGAATTGTAACTTGTGGTGTGATTGGATGTTGTATTCACACTACGCTAGGGCTAGAGGACGCTTACTCCACGCTATTCGAGCCCTAGGCCTGAATATTGGACAAGCTAGTTGGGACAGACTTGAACAGTTGTATCGACATCCGGGTTATGCATGTTCCATACCATCGTACAAACAAACAACCAACCGTTTGCTCAATCCCCCAGGCGGAGGGAAATTCCTGGAGGCCACCGTGGCTTTGGTCATACGTTAAGGTTAGATGGTTACACAACTGGGGTGCATCATTAGGTAAGCGCAACACGGCCGCTGCAAACACACGGGTGCACAGCACTTGTTAAAATGAAAGTATGCAGTACTTTGGATGAAATTTGGCCTCTTAACTTAAGTCATAGTCTACCACTGCATATTGTAGGAAATCACTGTTCTAATAGCCATTGGTGGACATCATCTGCCTGGGACGCTTTAACTACGGTTATTTACCCTCTTAAGGGGAGAAATGATGAAACAGGTACGTGCAGGTTGATCTGCCTCTAGTACACAGTTGCCTACTGTGATCAGACACAATTCCGGCAGACCAAGAAGCCTAAGAACTGAGGGAAGAAAACTGTCTCTAAGATTACCCCTCCCCTTCCAAATGACCTTCACGCACACGCCAAATCCAGCACATGATTTAATAAAACAACTCACCGCCAGTAAAATTGGGGCGTTCTAATATGGCTTCAAAGCACACAGGAAAATGCTGACCCAGCCGTTCACATTCGGTGAACCTCTCCAAATAGATTCATATGCCATGATTGTTGTTGACGCTGAAGTTGCCTTCCAATGTTTCTTATCCCAACGTGGTTCACTCTTCAATAAACTTGGAGAGTTTTGAAACGTCTTTGATCGCTGACACCCATTTACAGTAGGCATCAATGAGACATGGTCTAAGGAAGAACTGTGAGACGGTGAACAGTCTACCCGTGATAGGATACTGTCCTGTAGTGCCAGAAAACTCATTAGAGGATCTTCTTATTCGTGTTTCTACACCTAGAGACCTCAAGTATTCGTGACACTGTGTCACAGAGTCGCCTGTAATTAGTCTGCAAAGTAACTAGCGTCAGTCAAAACGACGATTGTTTGATTGGTGTGACCTACGAACGGTCTCCTGCACACAAGGATGCCAACATGGCCTTGTACAACGCTGTGCGTATTGTACTATCTCTACGTTGCATACAACTTTTGACAGTAGAAAGTTGGAATCAACCGGAGCTAGATTTCACGAACCATTTAGTTAATGTCGGAAAATCCCCATAAGATCAAAAGTAACGATGTGACGAACAATTGTCTTCGATAATTCCTTATCAAGTCAATACAGTTACATAGGTTATATCAGGACGTCGCAAGAAAAAGCGCAAAAAAAAGCAAGAAGTGGCTATTAACGCATGACAATAAGGACTACTACTAGACTGTACATAATAACTGGTTAGGCCCAGACCGGACGTTAACTGGATGTTTTCTCACGCGGTCAGGGTTGAATGTTTGTGTGCGGTTAGTTTGGATGTGATTGATCTGTGGCCACGGAAGTTACAAGACCTGAACACATTTCTTTTGAGAGCACAGGTTAGGGTTGCGTAATCTAATAGCGATCGATCCCGCGGTCGCCAGAATGCACTGACTGACTGTTTTTGGTTGGGTATTGGCAACCCTGTAAACAACCCGGAATGCTTTGCTGATGTCTATGCCATAGTTGGTGTCAGCCAGATATGCAACGTTTAATTAATCTTACGACAACGTCCATTGATGAGGAGTCATCTGAGGCATTAATGGAAGCCGGACTGTTTAAAGGTGCTCAAGGTCATATTAGTTGATGAGTGGATCGAGTGAAATTTCGTCTTAATTATATATTTTTACCATCAAGGTTTACATGGACGGCAATTTACAAATTACATATTCACTTGGTTACACTGATCATGGGATAGTTGAATTCGGTTACCAATACGGAACTAGACGACATCTCTAAAATATGTGTCTAAACTGTCTACCACAGTGCGAAATTCGCAAGGATACAGACACAATTCAACAAGGTTGAATAGCCTCGATCCACCGTCACACAGACTAGATTATCACTGACGGGACATCGGTGAAAAAAGTTTTGATCTCGTTAACATCCGTGCTGCAGGAATGACTCGAAATAGGAAAAAACCGAGACGCCTAAGAATTAAGACCAATAGTCGAAAATATACTGAAGCATCCAGCCTGAACATATACCATTAAGAATGCCATGTGTGGCGAAATCGTACCATGTGTGCCCAAAACGAAAGTTATTTATTTCCTCATCAACGGGGTCTCCAGCAACAGTTGAAGGTAAATCCTAAAATCTTTTACGGTCAAGTCGCAGCACACGCAAGAAGTAAGATTGACATCTCACAACTCTATCCCCTGACGAATTTACCAGTACGGATGCAAAAAAGAGCAGCACAGTGGGTTAACAGTATATAGGTAGACAAATGATCACATAAGGAGCAACAAGTCTGATATTTTGTTCTTTTTGTTGTTCACCCTGTCGGTATGTGTTCGTAAGATTACGAAGGGAATTCTGGAGGTGAGCGAGTTTGTCAGAGTTGTATCCCGTATGGTGTACTCACCCTTTGTATTCTGAGGAGCCAGCAGTTAGTGACATGTGGGGTTACTAGCCGTTACAAGGGACGTTAAATTAACTGTCTGGTTCTGTTGACGTACTGCTTGATGACGTCTTAGTACACAAGATTAATTACACACGAATCTACAGATAGGGCTGGAAACAGGAGCATCAGTTTTGTTTAAGCCTTCAACAGAAGTTAGATTTACTTAAAAGTTGGTAGTTCAGTCGGCGAACAATTGCACCAGGCTAGATGACGACAGTGCAAGTGTGACCAACTACACGGACACTCCATAGGCTGCCTTTCAGGGTTGTGTTGGAAAGATAGTTTAAAGGTTTGATGAAGTGTTCAGGGATGTGCATAATTACTTCCAGAAAATGGGGATCTTTGAAGGGACAGACGGTGGAGAAACAGGTGTGTGGTGCGAGAGACAAAAACCACAGATGGTATGTGACCATACTCAAATTGTATATAGTAGAAAAAGTGTGAATCGTATGAAAACTGTATACAACGGGAACCCTGTGAACTATTAGACACGGTTTGTTAAAAGGTGTGAGAAGGATTTGGTGTGAATGTTATCTTATTACGAAACAAAATGTGCCATCTAATAAAGTGGATTATACGATTTTTACACAGACGGCAACTCAATTTAATCACCCCAAATCTCAGTGATATCAGTCGAAGTTAAATTGGAGAACCAACTAACCCGATATATTCTGTCGTCTCCAAAAGCTGTGACACCGAATTAACAAAACCGTTAGCAATACTTCTAGCCGTTCCTTGTCAGCTGGTAGTCTACCGAAAGCCCGAAAACAGTTCGAGGTCACATTGTTCTTCAAAGGTGGACGCAGAGATGGCCCAGAAAACTATCGGCCAATAACAGAGCTTTCTGTTATCTTCCACCTACTAGAGAGTTAATTCGATGACTCTTCGGGTACAGCATGGGTTTCCTTAGGAAATATCTTCCGATTTCTGGCTACTCTTGACAAAAGCCGCCAACGCAAGATTAGTTATTAATGTGATTTATGTTGACTATTCCAAAGCTTTTGAACGGGTTGATCACTCCAGTTTGTTATGAAACCTGCATAACTGTAACGTCCATGAACAACTGCTTACGTGACTTCAGGATTATCTGATTGAACGTAGGTTTACCATCAAGGTAAATGAAAAATTATCAGCGTTGTACTCTCCCAACGGCGGTACTCCACAAGACCCCTGTTATTCATCTTCTCGTTCTAGAACCATTCAATATCGTCTACTCACCAACGTTGCTTTTCTCCGATAATAAAACTCCGGTGAGCTCCAGAGTGTACGGACAACGTGATAACATTACAGAACTATCCAAACTATCCATGGGAAACAACTCACCGTTCATTGTCAACAAGTGTAAAATCATGTACATTCATCATTAGAATCAGTTGACGACATTGTGTATCAGTAGGCAAACTCTGGGACCACACTGAGAGACAGTTTGAGTCTGTTTACAAAATATATAACTACGGTTAGGAAATAGATTGAATTGAATATCTCAGTGAGATTTTGTGAATCCCTCAATGTCAGTCCACACCTGGAAATGAACATACAAATTTGTAGTCCTAATCTTGAAAAAGATTTGGTACATATCGTAATTAATCAGAGATGGGCCACTAGAAGAATTATGGAGCCCAGCAAAATTTGCAATTCAAAGAAGACCTAATTCTTAACAATAGAGATTCAACATTCCGGGTCATTCATTGGCACATCTCCCTCACCAACACAAAGAGGGTGTTCTAAGAGATCATTGGCTGAAATTAGGTTATAAATAAGGTAGGTTATTTTGTAGACAGAACTAGTTCACAGTTGGCGCCTGTACAAAATGGAATACACTGTGCAACTCTGTGATCATAGATAAACCTGTTGAAAGTTCTAAATCGTTGCTGGATCGATATGCACATTAGACAACCTACACAACACCTGTCCTAATCACCTTCTTAGCTCAGACCCACAAGTCGTTATATAGACATACCTGACGGAAAGTCGTTTCAGTGTTCGTTGCTGATATAACTGCGAGCCTGCAGCTCTACTGAAGCTTTCTTTTACTCACTTTTTCTTTAGATATGTAAACCATCCAAAACAATGTTACTGTACCAACCGGTTGACAGGAATGCACAAGCAAAGGTCCTTGTCCTTCCTGTAACAACCCATGAACGATGCCATTGAAGCACATTCTGGTGAATCTGGTTAAACCCTTCTTTAGTGCTGGTAAAAAGTCTTGGCGTTTAACGACAAAATGAGAAAATCATGATTCTTATTGTCGTCTATTTTTACATCACTTTCCGAAGTATCTTGCCTTACAATTGGACTCTTGTACTTTTGAATTACCCAGGTCTAATTTACTGAGCGTTCTACTGCAGCTTGGTGAGAAACGATCACATCTTCCGAACACTAGAAAACTTTTGGACCTATTATCTCAGGATAACAAAAGTAGTCAAGTCGGCTACTTACCTACGACGCTTGGGGATCAAAATCGTGAACCAGAACTGCTTGTCATGACTTGCAACAAAGGTATACCGTTACCAAACTTTGAGCAAAGTCTGGAATAGAGCATCAGTGCATGAAATCTCTGCTTGATGTTTAGGAATAGTTCATGTTCGGCTCAGACTATGACGGGGGAAGCGGACTAAATTGAAAGTACACGACCGTTGATTAAGAAGCATCCTCTCGATGTGGTTATAGTAAGGAAATATGCCATCATTTGGAACGTGGTTGAAAGCGCATCGAATACGGTGGAAAATTTATAGCCCCAGTTAATTTTGTCCATCCTACACTTTCACCATAGAAATAGTCCCTTAAGTTCGAGCTAACTTTTACTAGAGCGGTTGTAATGTTGCCTATTTGGACGGTTGCACAAATATTATTTGGCACGTTATTTCTTGTTCGAGATGGCGCGAAACACCAGAACTCAATTATAAAAGACGTGTGACACGATGCAAAACAATACAGCCGCATCAAGAAGAGCCACACAACGGCTCATTTTCTGTCAGAATCAAATCACGAGGCCAGGGTATGAGACTGGTCACTTATTCCGTTAAGCTTAATCCTCGCTTGTCCGTCCCCCAACAGGCTCGCATCAAACAAACCAAGCCATTGTTTTCACTCCGCTACGTGGAGATCATAACACGTGCAATTCACGTGATGCAATCAAATGACCTTCATCGTCTGGCTGTCGGTAAAATTTGCTCAGCAGTGTAGGGTGTCACGCGCACCCGCTGGCTTATCCGAGCTAATAGGATGTAGATCATTCTGTAGCTAGTATCACGAGTTGTCCGATTCGACGTGGTGTGCTGTATTTGTTGCAACTCACCTTTATAATCCATCTTTGACTGGTCACGAGCTGTTAAACAGGAAACAGTATATTCGATTGTATTTTTATCTCCATAAGTTAGGAAATCCTGGGTGAATTCTAGTGATATTTAGTTGAGTTTGGCAGGACTAGTTTGTGGCCCAAATTGACTACGTTCATGCTTCTGTGTTGTGATGTTTTCACACGTAATAGTATCGGAATGGTCTATTGGAATTTCAGCAATTCGGGTAACTTCTTGTGCTCGACATACTAAGAAAAGTGGGAGAACTCTCTGGCCAGAACTTAAAATAAGATCTTCTATAATAAAAGTACTTAAAACTGACGACTGGATGCATCTGTTTGAGAATCTAGGGCTGGTTCATCTGATTAGAGGCACTCTCTGTATTACAGATGGAACGTCACCATACGCTTATTGGAACCGAACACAGAATGAGCGTCTCAAAAGCCATCCCCTTGTTGTAGCCACAGCCACAAGAGACGCATTGAAAAATTCGCCTGGGAGTCATCATTTAAGAAAATTTGCTCATTCCCTTTAATCATAAACAGTTTGCAGTCGCACTGTTGATGCCCCGATAAGCTCTGAATCCTGGTCCAAATGTGGCAAGGCTCTTGACAACACTGCCCGCAGTGACACGGCATACACAAGAGGGTCGTCTCCTGGTCCAAGCCGGGCGCCCTTGAACTGTTGCATGGCCTCCTGGCAGTCAGCGGATTTGCCGAACCCGGCAATCTGCGCCTCGTTAGCGACGGTCCGCTCCAGCTTCGCTGGGCCCCTTCGCGCCACATCCAGCTCCGCCTTCGCCCAGCCCTTGAGCAGCATTCACAGGGCCGCCAGCTTCGCCCGATCGGTCTTGACGTTAACCATCTCCGCCACGTTCTCGAAGTCCTCCAGGAAGCTCCGGACGTCCCCATCCTTGAACGGCTGCGACCACGGGATCTTCCTCATCCAATTCTGGTCACGGCACCAATTGTTCTGTGCCAAGAACGTGGTTGGCACAAGGATTATTTATTCAGGAAACTGTTGTAAACCCTCCTAAACGATACGTTGGTTTGACCTCGGTATAGTGGTGTGGTCGACAGAATTCGGATTCTACACCCTGGTAATGATTAACACGAAAACCTCGGTCCCTAAAATACCGCTACTGTCCCGTATTCGCTCCCAAGGCAAGCCAAAAGACGCGTTCAAAATAAAAAGCTTTGTTCCGCTCCAAAACGGATGCGGCTAGGGCGAAAAGTACAAGGTATTTATAGAGCGCATAATGACCACATAATCCCAAGACATCAGGAGAACAGTTGCAGGAAAAAAAAGAGTTAGGATCGCGAATGAACAGTTACGCTAATTAGGGCTGAGTCAAGTGTTTTTTTCTTTTTCACGACGGAGGCGCTTCGAGACGGTAACAAGGTGGGCGCCCTAACAGAAACCAACACCTGAGTTATGTGTTTCAATAAAACAACAAACAAAAGTACTCATGTACGCACGGTACTGGGTCCAGACCACCACGATTGCCACAGTCGCCAATGCTCAGTTCCTTCACGTTCCTTTACGTAACAAGAACCACTTCACAGGATACCGCACTCCGATGTTTATTCTTGTGTTTTCTCTGCGACTATTTCAATGCCAGAATATATGCTTTGACCCCACACTATTAAATAGGAGTGGTGTGAGTAGTATAGCACGATCGCTCCTTCTCAGTACAGTGGTTTTCTGTTAAACATCTCGAAGGGGACTAATTGTTTCGTTTGGTTCGGTGTTTATTAACGGCATCGTTCTATAATATCAAACTTTATAATAGTTGGAGAGGACAACCACAACGTAATCAACGCGATTTTTTTCATCGTCCTAGTGTCACGAACTATTCCACCATTCTGGGGATAGAGGTTCATGAGATGACGCTTGACAATTCTTAGGATGAGACCAAAGTACCACGCGACAAAAAGACTAAAAAGGTCACTTACGGTTCGGAACCGGGTAACGGGGAAATGAATACCATGGAACAGCAAAAAACGTCTCTTTCGATATGCTGAAAATGTGTGAAACTTGTCTTAGAGAGCATCAAGTACTCAATTAGTCTCCGGATCAAGGCACTATAATGTGATTGGACCAGAGCGATTTCCTGATTTAAACACGTTCGACCGATCACACACAAGCTGTTGTAAGCGCAACTTTGGCCAATCGACGCTAGCCAGTCAAAAACAACGATCAGCTGCCCAGTCGAACCTGGCTGTAAGGGGTAGTGATTAAGACAAAGTATTTTGATGCATACGAAATTTGGGCAAATGCATTTCTCAGTTCAATGTCATGGAACGTGATAATAAACTAGCCAATCAGAACGCAACATGCCCGTCGCCAATGCCACTGGTTGATGTGAACATTGCTGTTTCTCAGTGGAAATATGTTTTTCTCTTAGAAGACCAGGTTTGTTTAGTTTCGCTCAAGCCATTGTTGTCCTAGCTCCTTCGGTATGACAGCCAGACGTACTTCAGTTAGACCATTGTTGTATTTCGGTAACGGATAATAGTTTAGTGTCTTAACACGGACAACTTCAAAAATGTGAACTCACTGATTACTTTTATAGAAGCCGCCTACGAGAAAAGTGGAAAGACCGCCGTTGCAAGACGGTGGTCTTCACAGTCAGGAAACAAGCGTTCTAATAAGTCTTAAAAATTCACACAGTGTCCACTGACTTTTTGTTCGGTTACTTACTAGTTTCCTCTCGGGCGTTGCCATTTCCGGACGGGAGTTTTCATGGAAGTTCACTGCTTACTGGCTCACTGAGTGGTCGCTTCTTTGATCCTCGTGTTTACTGGATGTGACTGGTGTCTTAAGTGTCAGGTCTCCCTCCGAACTATTCTGCAACACACTTTAGTCGATGAGGATGTTTTCATCTGGGAGAGGTAAAACATATTTCAGAGTGAAGGTAACCACTCAACAAGACGCGTTGTTCTAATTATCCAGATGTGTTTTTTTATCTCTTCATTCTCGTTGAAAAGGGACTGTAACTGTTGCTAAAAAGTTCGATGCATCTGGATCACACTTTTTAGATAACTCTGAGACTATAGCGTTTGACATATTCAGTCACAAATTTTCGATCCAATAAATTACAGTTGAACTGGTCACCTGGACGACTCTTGTGCAATATAAAGATATAGGATGTTAGGTTTGAGGAAAAGTGGTTGAGTTTCTTGTTACTAAAGTCGGCATCAATATGCGTTTGTATGCAGCAGCACCATAATCTTTCGTTGTTCCTGTATCACGCTCCTGTTGATGTTGTTCAGTTAACCGCAAAACGTTTGAATTGTTCAAAACAACGGCTGTTGAATAGTATAATCCATTAGAGAGAAAATGCACCCACCTTTTGCTCAAACACAAATAACAATAGTTTCCATCGATCTGTTACTACATAAAAAGAACTGTTTGTAAGGTGCACTGATTAACATTAAAGGTTAGTTGCTTCTATCACCGTACACAAGTGAGTTAGAAAATAAATTTTCGAGTTAGACAAACGTTTGTCATCCTCGTGTATCGAGCGGTTCATCCACAAATTACAAATGGCTCGCTGCCTCAGTTTACAACCCCACAATGGTGCACACCTACAACCGAGTTTGAAAACAATGGTTTATGAAGCATGTCTTAGTTGTCTCTGCAATTGAGTGTGTAGCCGTCGTCTCTCGGCGGTGCCTATTGAGATTGTACAATAGACCAGGGATGTCATCATGAATTTGCATCCGTCAGAGCCTTAGAATTACTTCAAACTTACACTACTGAAGCGCATCACACAGTCTGAACAGACGTGACTCGAACAACTGATCAGGGGCGAGGAACTCAGCGATCGAAAGCCATACCAACTTCTGAGACGTTTGTTACAAACACTGGACGGACGGTCCATGGACGAAACATTATTTCGTCAACTACTTCTACAGCGTCTTCCAACATTCGTTCGCACCATGTTACTCTCACATGAAAAGATGCCTTTGCAGGAACTAGCTGACCTAGCCGACGAGATCATCAACATTCCCAACACTCCGCAAGTCAGTTTGGTTGTTACAAGACCACAAGATTCCTCAACGCACGTCCTATGCCGCCAAATCGATCTGCTAAACAGCAACTTGGAAAAGTTTCAGTTAAATCAAACATCGCGAAACGGCAGTCATAGTTGTCACAGCCCTACACGCTCTCCAGAACATTAAACACAGCGTTATAACAGTTGTCATCGAAATTTTTGTTGGTATCAGGCCACATTCGAAATCAAGGCTCGTAAATGCTCTCCAACATTGCCAGTGGAAACAATCAGGCCAGTCAGTAATGGCGACTACTGCATCTGGCATCTTGTCGCCATGTATGCGTCAGAGACCGCACCACCAATCAAATCTTTTTTGATAGACTCTGGAACAGAGCTAAGCGTCATACTGTTGTGATCCAAGAACGTGCATGGCACGAGGGTTATTTATTCGACAGAGCAATACACAGTTTAAACATTTAAACAAGACCAGAAACAAAACCACTCATTTGCGCGCGGTATTCGGCCCCGGGTCTTCTCAGCTGCCACAGACATCAATGCTTAGTTCCATTAAGTAGCAGGGACCATTATAGGCGAAGATGCAGTCTGATGTACCTTCCTGCCTCTTTCCTGTCAAAATATATGCTCTGGTCCTACTGCTGAATAGCCGCGGTAAGAGTAGTATAATACAATCGCTCATCTTCACTGCAATACCACCTACTGCATGTGAGAAGACGCAAATGAACAAGAACTTGTTCTGACCGCCGCCAATAATACGGTAATCAACACATATGGACAAAAGTTTTTAACGCTAAACATCGGACTTCAACGTTCATTTCCGTGGATATTGACAATAGCCGACGTTCCTAGAGCTATCATTGGTACTGACTTCCTCTTACATTTCAACCTCCTGCTGAACCTGAAAAAGCACCGGCTGATTGATGCCATTACCAACCAGGTAATTAATGGTTTTCACGCCTCTGGTCTAGTGATTAACCCAGTTCAATTACCACGAAGTCAACAAGATGAGTACAACCAACTCCGAAACCAGTTTCCAAACCTTACGCAACCGAATTTCCGCGACACAGAACTTAAACACAACGTCATTCATCACATTTTGACAAATGGCCCGCCGCTATCTGTCTGTCCCAAACGTCTCAAGTCTCAAAAGTTGCAACAGGCGAGAGACGAATTTTAACAAATGCTGAAACTCGGGATCATTCGACCGTCAAAGAGTGAATACGCATCACTGCTGCACATGGTGCCTGAGAACGACACCGATTGGCGGCCGTGCGGTGATTATCGAGCGTTGAATAACGTGACAGTGTCGGACCGATATCCACTGCCTCACATTCGTGATGTCACCGCGACCCTTCACGGTAAACAAGTTTTTTCCCACTTAGATAACATTCGCGCCTACCATCGCACTCCCGTTGAACCAGGCGACATTATAAAGACTGCAATCACAATTCCATTCGGTCTTTTTGAATTTATTCGCATGCCATTTGGATTGTGAAACGCAGCGTAAACATTCCAGCGGTTTATTCATCAGGTACTTAACGATTTTGATTTTGTTTTTGCTTACCTCGATGACATATTAGTTGCGAGTGCCAATCAGGAAGAACATCTGAATAATCTTCGATTGATTTTTGAACGATGACAGGACCATGGTATCGTCTTAAACCCTGCCGAATGTTCGTTCGGACAGTCAAGCATAAATTTTTAGGCCACACTCTTGACTCTCAAGGTATCACTCCATCGCTAGACAAAGTGGAAGCAATTATTGATTTTCCACCTCCAACTTCCATGAAGCAATTCGGCCGGTTTTTGGGAATGGTAAATTTTTACCGACGTTTCATTCCTGACGGTGCTGCTACCATGTTACCATTAACCAACCTTTTGTGCTCCAAGAATAACGAATTGGTGCTGAAAGAACAATCAATAGAAGCCTTTGAGAAAATCAAGCGCGCTCTTGCTAATGTTACCGTTATGAACCATATACAACCCAACCCAATCTTGTCCATATTCACGGACGCCTCAAATTCTGTCGTTGGAGCCGTCTTACATCAACATGTGGGTGAAGCATCACAACCACTCGTGTTTTACTCTCGGAAACTACAACCGGCTGAGATGACGGCTATAAGTGATATTGAGTTACTTTATGTATCCCACATGTACTGTTTCGAAACTCTAGGCGAAAATGTTGGACTGAAAATCCCGTAGACGTCAATGATTATGGATAAAAATCTTTTACTTACATGGATTAAGGAAAAAAGAAAAGCGGGTTAAGGCAGATGCGGCTGCCTGTTGTGTTCAAAAGGAAGCGACTATTCCTGAAACACAGTGTTTTCTATGGCAATCAAGTCCCGACGATCCGCACGTTCGAAAGTACTTTCTCAGTTCACTGCTTACAGCATGTTTCATCACAATTGTGGTATTTCAAACGACAGTCTCGCTTTAACAATTCACTAAGATTGTGCACAATCTGCTTTCCTCTGCAGAATGACGCAAACTAAGTGATAAGGTGTGAAAGATAATTGGTTTATATTATCACTTCCCAACTTTTCACCTAACTTAACAGATGAAACTTTAGAAATTGGAGATAGAAAGATTAACAACACAAAAAACTTTAAAAGAACTCGTTCATGTTTACATTAATGACGAATATTTGAATATGTTAACTGAACGAACACAACGACAGAAACTCAGTTTTCGAAGCGGGCCCGGTGAGCACATAATCTATAGATCAGTCAGTTGTTCCTGATATTGACGAACTGCTGGCGAATTCCCCATTCAGAAAGCTGTTGTTGGTTTCTAGCCTAAATCAACACCTTTCACGTTCATGAGGCCGTTGATTGAAAAGACAGATAACAATCAGAAGATGTTTCGAACAACTGGAGGTGTTCCGACAGAGACAGAAAGCGGTAGTTAAGCAAACGTTTTCCTGATTATTTTTTGTCAAGGAAAGGGGATCCGATAACAGGGGGGAGCAGTAAGATGGCAACAGTGCTATTTGATTAGGCACAGTTTACTTGACATAGGGAGGGGGGAATTTCAATGATTGGACCTAGACCAAGGAAGATTGTTCAGTCGTGTGCGATGGTCGTCCGAACAATAGTTGAACCCATGGTCAAAGTTAGTGGCCTGGCAGAATATGAGGTGTGAATCGATGTTCACGTTCGTTATTTCCCCCGACACAAGTCAGACTATACTGGGAGCGGATTTTCTCAATCGTGTCAGAAACGTGATTGACTTGAAGCATGATAAACTCGTAACGAAGTATGTTGTGCTTCCACCAGTGAGAACACGCAAACCGCAGCTCGGACAAAGGGAACTAAACGCACCGAGATCGATACCAAGTTGTGGCAATCAGTTGCTAAATGAATTGATATACAAATTCCGAGAATTGTTCATTACGGGTCAGGATCCGTACGGGTACTGTGACTGGATTGAACATGAAATCGGCATCGAACCAAAGCGATTTCAGCCATTTGGCCTCAGATTAATTCCAATACCTTGTAACCGGAAGTTGAGCTTCAAGTTGAAAGAAGAAATAATCGGAGAGACGTATTACCTGTTCCGTTCTCCGGTCTTGTTGATGAGGAAGCCCAATGGTGAGTTTAGATTTTGTATCGATTTCAGGCGACTCAACAGTGAATTAGGTCCTGACCGTCCCAAAGTAAGCATAAATGTCTGGTAAGCTACAAGATACTAGTGCAGTGGAGTTCAGTGATCGTAATATACTACTGATACCGCGGCTATTCAGT
>LUCH01002329.1:0-16638 GCA_013368495.1 Paragonimus heterotremus
AGAAAACTTGATCCAGGTACCATTCAATTTCCGCTTTACATCTACTTTATTAACAACTCTGTGCTTATGCTCCGACGATCCCCTTCAACTCAATATTATCCCTGGCCAAAGTCCTCGTTCCGCGCCACCCAGAAGCGGGTCAATAACAAGTCGGAGACTTTCTAGATCTGCAAAAAAACCGTGAAACCCGTTAATTGGACCCATTGAGGTGAAGTTGAAGGTCAAACTCCGGTAGGCGAGCCGCCTGGTTTAAAGTTATTGACACGTTCGTTTTGCGCTGGTTCTGCGGTATTTTTGTGAAAGTATTTGCAATGAGACAACGCGGAGCCACGGGTGAGATACTGCACGGCTTTACCTACCCACTTTATGCCGTTGATGTTGTCGGCCGAAGTTCATTGGTTGTTGCCGGCGGTGGCGGTGCGGTGAAAACTGGTGTGCCCAACCGTATGGATGTTGTTCACTTAGAAGAGGCGGATAAAGTATTATGTTCGAAGGCTTCTGGATCCACAGTGTCTGCACGAGTGAGTAACGTTTCTTAACTGGGTCCAACGGATCTTTGTCAGCTATCCAAAATCTAAACTTAAAGCTTTAATCCTTTATCCTAATTTATGACAGTGTGGAAAACAATGTATTAATTGGCAGTACGGTGGTTCGTATGCGGACGCAATGCTGGATGTCTGAGTTCTCCTGGATAGTTCACATATCAATCGATGCCCCTTTCTGATTTGACGTATGTGAATGGTCGCCATGAAAGGACCAATATAACACCGCTTTTAAACTTCAGTGCGTCGAAATAGGACAAATAAAACTTACAAAGAGAAACAAGTGGAGATTGCTTCGGTCGAGCAAGTGTAAGTCCGGCATAAATAAAAACTAGTGGTAGCTTATTCCGAAATGGCACACTCGCCAATTTTTGTGACTTTTATCTCGTCACATATTCCATTATATAAGGGTGAAGAATAGTCATTAACACTTCGGTGTCCCCAATTTCTAAATTTTTTTATTGTGATCTCGCAGATATTTTCCCTCCACAAAGGTGGAGAGTTTCTCTGTTGTGCACGGAACGAAGGAGGTCAAATCAATCAGATCTCAAATCGGTTGAATAGATGGAAATATATTTCCTCGAGCTGTAACTCGCACGTAACGTTTTGGAGGCGATACTTTTGTTACAGCTTGGTGCATCCTTTTTAAGGCTACTGAATTGATGTTTTCGATCAAAGACCCTCTTACGCTGTTGCAACCCTTTGTCGGCTTGAATTTCTCTAGAGACGTGGAGAAAGATCAGTCAGTCTCATTTGTTAATCTTGAGCTGGCATCGAGCCACGGGACGGTGATATAACTTCGGCATTACACAAGATCCTGGTTATGTTGGTCTGTCGGTAAGTGGTGGAAAAGTGGCGGTCACGTGCATTCTGTCGACAGACCCTTTGTCTGATATTTTTTGAGTGCTGAGGCACTTGAAATACATAGTTCACTGTAAAGATATTTCATAAACATCGTGTGGAATACGGTCTTACAATCACTTTTTTGTATCTAGGGTTTTGTCTGCCTTCTCACTTGACAATTACCTGAACAAAACAACGTGGCCTCCAATGGTGACTTGGAACTCCTCCCGGAAAAGATAGTCGTAAGCTTAAACTTTACCAGTGGTAGTGGTGCATAAACAGTGGAGTATACATTAGACCACTTGAAGATGTAGCATTTGATTACGCTAACTGTAACACGCCTCTTCAAATCTGGCATGGGCTTGTGCCTTCATTTACACCGGACGGCGACAGTTTTGGTGTGGTCCTTGGGAATTGTTTCACAGCCGGTAGTGAGGTTGAAAGCCTTACTTATCGATAAGGATCGTTTGGCACTTCCCACTGTAAGATAGTTTTTGTGTCGGCATAGTATTTATCTTTCATTGATGCACTGGATGCTAATGCGAGTTTCCGTATGGTTATACCAGACAGTTAGAAAACCTGGCCCCTCTAGTTTGACATTTGTAAGTCGTTATTGATAATCGTTGTCTACGAAGCATGGCTAATATTTGAGATCAGCCTCATGTGAACAGCGATGAAATCGGACGTCTTGTGAAGCACGGAGCTTCCTTTCACACGAAGTACTTCAACTTTATCATTCTAGGTGGCACAGACCTGTACTGCGTTTGCCTACCCAGCACCTACTATATCGTGCCTTGTTTTTGATCTCTGCATGGGGTTGAGAAAAGCAGCATGGTGAACAACCTGTGAGTCAGCCTGGGAGTTTGAAAAAATTGATCCTTAGTTCGACCTTTATTGACTCTTTCCTTCTGGTGTTCAGGAGATGCCAAATGTTGTTAAATCGTGACATCTGACAATGTGACTGCCGCCCTGGGTGCCGTGGAAATGTTTGCTGTTATGGCCGCGTTTGGCTACTGTCATATATGTACTTCTTTTTGAAGGGAAGAAACGGAATGGCAAGAACCTATGCAAATGAAAATTTCTAGATGCAAAGTGCGCTTAGCAATATCAAATAAACAATTCAGCCAATGCGTTTTCATTCCTTCGTGTCCTAAAGTTGCAGTCAATTTTATGGAATGACGGTTGTTTATGTCAACGTTTGTGCTCACCAGACCAGCTGATTTCTGATTTATCTTGTTCCACCGGTCGCCAGTAGTTTCTGATAACTGTTAGGTAGCAGTATCCGGTCGAGTCAACTGGGTAGCATGTTGCTATGATGCGTCTTGCGATCGGTGGCAGTAAAAATGCTAGCTTCATATGCAAAGTAGAATAACACACCGTCCTTTCCTCTTTCTTATGGTCGTTGACATGCGCTTCTACACCTTGTTTACCGATTATTTTTAACTGTCTGGTTCGTAGTTTTCAATTATCACTCGATCATTCCTTCCATTCCGTGACATTGATGCCGTTTGTACGAGTCATCATAAAGAGGTTTTAGAGTGGTCCTGTAAATGCATCTTCCAGTATCCTCAGGTGAATCTTATCCGAGCCCACTGTCCTGAACTAGTACGACCTAGAAAGTCACTAACAGAGACCGCACTGTATTAAAGGTTCACGCTCTTGCTTAGCTGCACCACAACCGTGAAGAGAAAAATGACTCATAGTCCAGAAAAAAAGAAGGGTCTAACAACTGCATCAGCAAGACAACCTCCTCACAAATTCCACTGATCCGCGTCACGAAGTGCACTTCTTTCACATACAACTCGGCCACGCGATGGAATTATTCACATCACTGAACCCGATTAGCAGCCATCTCACCAAAGGAATTTAACCACAGACTCTGTGAATCAAGGGGGCGCAAGCCCAGAAGACGAGCCCGTCCACTG
Source organism: Paragonimus heterotremus (assembly GCA_013368495.1). Lineage (NCBI taxonomy): Eukaryota > Metazoa > Platyhelminthes > Trematoda > Plagiorchiida > Troglotrematidae > Paragonimus > Paragonimus heterotremus. The sequence continues at coordinate 3,311 of LUCH01002329.1, forward strand.
TGGCCAACACCTTGGCGAACGACCGCATCTTCCTACGCTAAGTCAACATCTATCTGAAGACTGTTCACATCTTTCATCCTGAGTGGCTAAGTTTCGCTGCCGCGAAGTAACACGGCTCTCACTGTCACCTTGTGTACACGACCCTTAAGCCTGAGAGAGATGCCTCTATTGTCAGAGGTGTCCTAGATTAATGAACAACGTTCAAGTTTCAGAGATATGGGCCTCCGTACCATTTCCTGCATCTCCGCCGATGCTGACTCAACACCTTCGATACACAGACCGATCAACAATTTCCATAACTTCATTAACAAACTAACTCTACGTAATCACAGTCGTCTAACAGAAACACTGCATTTTAGAACTGCAAGGTGCATTCCGAAATGTTTAGAAGAGCGCAAAGTTGCGTCTAGCTTTGACTGTGCTGCATGAAAATAATCAAACAATGCACTGTGGTTGGTATAATCAAGAACAGTCTATCTTCCATCAGGCAGTAGCTCCTCGCCGGCGTTTCGTGAATGCCGCAGACAGTCTTCTATTGTTTTGTCAGTGCCAGAATTAAAGAAACAGTCTTGACATATGCCGCCTTTGGTGTTGGAACTGTCGGTCAGTTCACCGTTGACCCTAACCTGAGCTGCAATAGGGGAGTAAGTCACCGACAGTATGTTCACATACATTTTCAGTATATCTCTGTGTTTGAGTCACCCTGAAAGCGTACGTCGATTCGAACGCACCCTTACAGTCGACCAAAATAGCAATTCTGGCCAGTGGTATGTATAACGTTATTTCATCATCTGGTCAGGAATGAACGTGATCATCGACCAGGACGAAACCTTGCCTGCTTTTCCCCTAATTGCTGCCTATCGAGTGGTCTGTAGTGAGTCGATAAAGTATTATGGACGCCAGAACCCCAGTAGTGATTGTGGTCAAATTAATCCCTCTATGGTTTTAGCATTTACCTCTGCCTACTTTATAGAATATGGGAATTAGTACCGAGTGACCCCAGCAGACAGTAATGTTCTCCAACGTCCACGTAAGTTGAAACAGTTGAATTCATGCCTCAACTAACGTCTCCCCACCTTCGGCATAAGGCCATGTGGGCCATCAACCCTGTTATATTTGAGAAGTAAACTGGAATTGCGGAACCCAGTTTTAATAGGTGGTTCCAAATTTACCGACCGGAGCGCTGCATTGAAAATTGGTGGTGGTTACACTTTACGGGCAGGGCAGCCGATATTGTACTTCGCACATCATTAACTGGCAGTAAACGCGGCTGCTGAAAATTCCATGTTACGCCAGGTGCAGAGGCTGTGACCTTTTCTGCCAGCTCGATGTAGTGGTCAGGCTTTTGCACTGCATCGGTCCGGAGAGCTATGCTAATTAGAGGTTCAACCCTTTCAAGTGCAGCCTTGGCAGGTAGGTCAAAAAGGAGCAGTTAGACGAAAAGCAGATACACTCAGGATTGTGTGTTTCACTACTGACTAGTTAGGTGTGCTTAGATATTGAGGTACTGTTCCATGAGCATGCGGCAGAACTATTTTTATAGTTGCGGCACTGTTGTCTTCCGAATCTGGAAGAAGGAGGTTATAAAATATACCCTCAACCAAAGGGCACTCTGACCGCCCAACGGTTATCGGTAAACACCGGCGTACTATCCAGTAAGGTTGAAAAACTTCCGGTGTAATCCAAATGCCTGGTGTAACTTCGAATACGTCCACTGCGCGCAGCAATGTTCAGAATCAGACATTACTGTCTTATTCCATGCGTCTTCGGGCTAACCAATCCCCTCATTGCCAAGTGGGTCAGACTGTCGAGCCAACCGCTCGGGCTGAGGTCTCCTAGGAAATCCCGTATCTTCGTATTTCACATGTTAGGCTTTTGAGTCAAAAACTCAGGGCTTAGTCTCTCATATTAATACCTCTCCGCAGTATAAGAGATAGGAAAATGTCAAAAAATATCGCTATCCACACTGTGACATTATTCACCCATTACCACCTTCTTCCATTTTGTTGCGCGAGTTTTCTGCCTTCCTTGTGTCGTCGGATGGTAGCAGTTTTCTCAGTCCAAAACAACTGGCAAACATTGGTGTCCTTAAGTGTCCCCACTCTCTGTCGAGTTGGTCAGCAAGCTGCCTTGGCAAGTACTTTCTTAATTCGAGTTTGATATATGTAATGTGTCAAGGACGCTAGTCTACGATCCTAGTACCGTTATTCACTTGAGCTCAACATTGGATGACTTCAGCCTCAAGCGGTTCTTTGTTACGGTCTCTGGTGACGCCGAGGTTGAAATGTATGGTTGCACTGGAGTGGGAATCGCACCGCGTTCTGGACCAGAGCAACGTTTGCTCCCTTGGACTTAAGTAAACAGCCGTTTATGAGCCGTCGGACTCAATATACCGGTTAAAGTCTGTCGACGCGAATCAGAAAAGCCTTATATACTCGTCATTTTGACGTATGATCCAACAGATGGCTGTTCGAATGCTACCAAAAATGTATTCTAAGACGTCCTTATTGGTTTTCGGAAGCAGACTAAACGCTTTGACACCATCATACTAGCCGGCAATTTTAATGCTCAGCCTGATCATCTTTCTGCAGAAGAGAAACCGGGAGGTCTGTTTGTTGTTCGTTCACAACGCACTGACAATGGCAACAGACTACTGCAGCTGTGCGCAACTCACAGAATTATAGTTCAAGCTCCGCGCTTCAACACAGCATTGTGTTATATGGTGACTTTCTTTTTTTGCTTTTCAGCCACGCACACAACTCTATCATATGGCTGCAAGTTGCAGGTGACGCAAGTGTGGTTGACTGTCGTGCATCTTGGAGCAATCACCAGGACTCGAATCACGCTGTCATACATGCCTGTTTTTGCTTTGTCATTTGTTCGGAGGTCATGCAGTCGTAAGTATGTGACAATTAGGTGACATTCGAGCGCGGAGAGTGTAGATAGTACTCACCAGAGGGCATTGGTGAAAAATTGCTTAGTTCGAATCAGGTGAGAGAACCCAGCGAAAACTGGGGATAAATTGCAGTAGCCATGAAAACTCGCTGCAAATAGGTATGTTCCGACAGAGGTGTGTATTTGGAACAGGGCTGAATTTCTGTCACGTCGACAGACCTGATGAACAAGGGTCGCTCGTTTCCACCTGACTCTGAATATGATGTCGACCGTCGAGACCTTAAACGCTAGCTGGCTAGAAGGTTGTGTAAAGATCGTGAGTACCACTTGGTAGAACAACCGAAGGAGACGGAACCAGCCTTTTCATCTGGGGGTAGCGGGACGGTTTTTCCCTGGTCTGTGATGGTACTGGCCGCCAAGTCGGCGTAAGTGAGATCATATGTGAGATGGATGGTTCATTTATCACTAGTCAATCGCGCCGACTTGACAGGTGGGCGGAACATTTTGAGGAACTGTTCGGCGGGCCTCAACTACACCATGTTGACGATGGGACCCTTAAGGTCAGTTACCGTGTTCCGGACGGTCCTCCGTCGGAAGCAGAGGTGGCTCTGGAGCTTAAGTTATTGGAACGTAACTATGCTTCCTGACGATATCTTTTTTTCTCCTCTTTTGTGGGATGTTGAGGAGAGATAACATCATGACTGAAAATAACCTCTTATGACGGTTTGGGAAATTGAAGAAGATGCCTCGTGATCGTATTCAAAAGGGGGTCCAATGTTCATATGACAACCACAGAGGCGTCGGCCTAGTGTCTGTTGTGTCTAAGCTATCAACTAGTTTTATTTTTTTCGGCTTACTAGGCCCAGTTAATGTCAGGTACGTGAAGAACATGCAAGATTCGTGTTCGGTCGAAGGTGTGTTGATCATATTCTTATCTTGCGATGTATCTTGGAGCATCAGCTCTCTTATAGGCAGCCGACAGTCGTGGTCTTTTCAGACCTGTAGGTGGCTTGTGATTCGATTGCTCGTAATGTCCTCTTGGACTGCATTCTTCACGGAAGAGTTCTAGAGAATCACGTGAATCTGTTGGGATCACTGTATGCTCACTTTGCAGGCGTGTTGAGAGTTTTTGGACAACTGTTCCGAGCGTCCACCACTTCTAGTGGTTTCGGTCAGGGTTGTCCTATCCTGTTCACTTTCGCCAGGGATGATGTTCTGCAAGGTACGTTTGAGTAATTCAGTGGGCTTGCCGTTGACCTTCTTCTTGCTGGTGCTAAGTTGACCGACATGAAGTGTGCAGATAACTTTGTCTTACTTGGCTTCTTTGCCGAAGAGATGCAGATCATGCTGAACAAGGTGAGTGACCAGGCTGGTTTGTATGGAATGTGTTTTGCATGTTCGAAGTTCAAGGTGCCTCGTTAAGACTGGAGCACATCCACTCCTACATTCTTCATTGCAGACAACTGGCTTGAAATTATGGACATTCATATACTTAAGTAACACTGTGTCGTTAGCCTTGCTAATGAGATACCGGTGAGCCTAGCAAAAACCCAAGTTCTCTTTGCCAACCTTCATCATTCGTGGCGTAGAAGAGACGTCTGATGACCGCTGAAGCGAAGGGTACGTAATGCTTGTGTGCGTTCTGTTTCACTTTATGGCTCGGAAACATGGCCTGTTCGCAAGGAAGACTCGTTGCATTTGACCATAATTTTCTTGGTCAGTAAGCCCATGTGAAGTGGACTGATCACGTGGGCAACACGGCTGTTCGCCAGAGGGTATTTACGAACGCCCATGACACACGATCAACTAATCGCATTGTACAGCCTGCGATGGTCAGGTCACGTATTCCACATGTCAGCTGAGCGTTTGCCATACCAATCATTGCATACAGCGACCACCAACATTTTGGCTGAACCACGTGGTGGTCAACCAACAACGTGGTCACAGAATATAAAGACCTTTACTGCTCCCTTGAACAAAGCGGGTAGGTATCGCCTGCCTGGCTGGGGTCCTCTTGATCACTTAAAACGCTAGTTAAAAACGCTATCGTGGATGGCAGTGTGCCGCAGTCAGTGACATACCTGCATTCGTATCATTTCTAGTCCTTTTATTTAGTCTTCCCTCATTGCTTTTTCAAAAAGAACACTCCAATAACACTTTCTTCTAGGTTATTCTGCGTTACTGTTGAGCTGGGCGGCGGCCCCACCCACCACTTTCTGATCAGTCTCAAGGTTGTTGTGATGAAAATAACGTGGGTGTTTCAGCAGCGGTGTTGTCAACGGCTTAAAGGCCTTTAGGCAACTCAGCGATCCCGCATGTTTCGATGGTGATTTCATTGTTGTCAAATGTGGGTTATTGCGGCGCTGACATGCATTTCAAGATGTATTTTATTCCTCCGCCATAAATATAGCATTGGAAATTGCGCTTAAATGCAGTCGTGACATATTTCCAATTTACAGCATTTACTCATTTTGAGGAAAATCTTGCTGTCCTTGGTCTTTTCAGATTGTCGTTGCATCAGGAATAACTGTACAACGGTCGAGAAGGCGACTGACACCGCCTTAGAAAGGGTACTGTAAGGAGGTCTTACAAATCCTGCGCGGCAAGTTTCTCTGGTCATCTGGAAGTCCGACACAATAGAGCTTGCTTTCGTACAATGCGCGCCGGGATGATCCTTTTGACCTTCAATCATCCTTATTGAAGTTACACACTGATTGCCTCTGGTTGTTTTGCTGAGTTTAACAGCAAAAGAACCTGGAGACAAGGGCTAGACAGTCACCATATCTAAGAGGAGCTTACGTGCCTGTTTGTTGCAAATGGTGACTCCCCTTAGTTGTTACGAGATCTTGTAACGAAGATTTTTTTGGACGGTGCTTCCTAGGCTTGTTCGTATGTTAAGTTTAGCATCCTCTGTGGCAGGTCTGAATCGGTATTTTTCTTTGGAACTTTCCGAGCGTCAAAATCACTTACGACGTAAAGTGTGGAAGAGTGTCGAAGAGAGGTGATCCCGTTCACGTGAAATAAAAACGCATCGTTATCCGAATGAGAACTCTAAGGAGATAACTCCTAGTGCTAGAGAATTTTGACCATGCGGTTTTACTTATAGCAGGTTATTGTCGTGGCTGTCAGAAGTACAGTCGCTATTTGACAAAGTTACAGAAAGCCATCATGCCACCAGTGAAAATGAACGGCAAACTCTAATCGTAGATTGGGGGAAGGTAGTTGATGACTTCACTGTCGCAGATGAGAAAAATGACTCCAAATATGGGTTAACAAACTATCTGGAATACTGAAAGGTAGATGTCATAGATCCAACCGAAAATCCTCAAATGCCTGGTGGGCTATGCACATAAAGCGACCCTTTTTTAACAATATTGAATTGTCTCTCAAACGCAGCAGTCACTGTGGCTTGCAGTACTCTAGGAGGGAGTTTGTTCGAAATATTAACAACCCGAAGAAATTTGAATCGGACGTGAATAACTCGAAGCTTTAGCAGTCTGAGACCGTGATGTTTACTTGCTTAGTAACTTTTCCCGGTTTTAACTGTGCAAGCAAAACTCTAGGACGCTATAAAAGCTTCGATTATATTTTCGTTGAACTGCCGATGAGTCTAAGAAGAGATTGAATTTGTTCAGGTACGCTGTATACTCTATTCTCTCTGCTGTTCGGACGGTTTACTTAATCGTCGTTATGATTTCTGTGTTATTGCGTATTCTGACTAAGGAGGAGTTTACTCGAAGAATTAAGGCCTAGGCCCACTGCCGCATACTTGGTGATCGATCGTCGTTACCATCGAGCCGCTGCGAGCTATATGATAATAACCGGTAACATTTTCTGTTCATCGTGTCAGAATTGACCGTAAAGTAGGTTTTATCCGGTTATGTATTAAAAACAAGGTTCATTTGTTATCACCCTAGTCACGTAAGGGTTACCTCGTTGGTACAGATAGCCATAAGTGTTCAGGTGGTGTTGATGGGTTATTACATGTTCGACGGTTTTCCATTTGAACCTGAAGTTGCTTAAGTTATTGAATTCTAAAGCTACAAATTTTGACTCACTTCGTCGGTTTTCTTTGACGTCGAACGCAAGCTTGTGCCATAGATGGTTACACTTCTACTACACTTATTTGGAACTGAATACGCTCTTAATGTCTAGTTACTGTTGAATTTAATTATCATCCTTAATCTGTGCCCAGAGTTAGTCTGTCAGAGACATATACGCTAGGTTTCTCTTCCTGTTCTGGGTTCTTTATTGATCCATGAATACGTCTAATCCTTAAAACCGTAGTGGTTTATCTTTTTCACCACGTTATCACAGGCGCTCCAATCACATTCTCGTTCCGGGAGCGTCGGTGTCTATCCCTTCATTCATTCACTAGATCCTTCATAACGACTGCAAATCTGACCAGAAGGTGCCGTGGCTCAAGCTGCTGTTGGTCGCGACAATGGCCCGGAGTATCCAATAAGGAGATGTGGCAGTAGAAGTTAATAAAAACAAGACTAGTCAGAGAAATTAGAAATGTTTCGGATGCGGGCACGCCACTACCCTCTCGATTAACGAATGATTTTCCTCCTCCAGAAGAACGAACACTTTAGACTCAGTTGTTGAAAACGAGTCTTTCTTTCGTAGAAATTTATTTGCATGCGTCAGTTTGTCTTTTTTTTTCACGTGCACATTATGCTGGGTGTCAGACGTTCGACATTTGTCTTAGTCATTCATCACTTCACACCACAGAATTATTAAACTGTCGCTTTCCTGTTAATCATTTGTGATGTTTGCAGAGATCGAAAAATATCTACTATTACAACCATTCGGCTGTTTTGCAATAGAAAAAACGAATAACAAACATTTACGTGTGTCGTAAACAAACCGTAAAGCGTGGTGCAAACATGCCACTGAAATGCAACGGGGCATGTAACGTTAACGGTTGGCCGAAGACGCTGGTGATCTTATTTAATCGAACAGACGAGAAAGCTGATAACAAGCGTTTGAACAATGTCACTGGTACAAACAGTCGAACTCGATTCAGAAGTACTTAGAAGGTCTGACAACCTAAGAATGTCTCCATACAGAAGCTTTGTTTCGAGATTTTCAAAAATCATAGACATTTTTTGTTGATGTGACAAACTGACAAACTTGCATTGTCTAAATCTGTTTACTCTGGAAAATAAGTGTATATGCGTGTGCGATTATCTGTCTGCATTAAAGTAAATTTTAACCTTCAGGATGAGATGCTCTGCTGTAAGTCGAGAGTATTTTCCATTGATGTCCTTTTATCGCATACTACCGGTTTGAACTTGTAGACTTATCCAGTCGCATGATTTGTGAAATTTTGTTAGCTTTCATTGTTACAAGTGGTTCCTGTAAGATTAGCGAGGACGCGTGTCCCAATTTTCACTTGTGACATTGAAACGACTTACATTCGATTCAGTAGGGTAAGAAATATCAGGATTTGATCTCATCTGTCCTAACATTCTCTGACTTAATTCATTAACACTGAATGCGCGAATGAATTCGCTGTGTTTGGCCTTTGTCATTTCTCAGTTAACTTACGTCTAGTAAAATGAATGTATGAGCAATGAAGTTTGCCGACTCATATTTCTAAATACTGTGGGCAAGCGACTGATTAGACTTTAAAAATGTCCAACCTACAGTAACAGTCATTTGTTCTGTAGTGTACACTCTAGTTGGAAATAACATCTTACGCATTTATGTATCGTGATCACTGGTTGACATATTTGCACGGTTTTGGTAAATCTCGATTTCTCCACAAATGGCAGGTCAAGCCACAGGCCCCACGTAACCGCGGGCAACTGTGCGTCTGTTCTTCTCGCTTCTCTATCGTCCATTTTATACGTCTGTGGCTTTATTACTGATGATAAAGAAAAAGCGTCTTGACCAGTTGTGTCTAGAGGAGAAGACCGTACCTATCCAGACTCGACAGCACTAGACTGTTTCGTTTGATGTTACTGTTTCTTACATATATAGGTGATCTCAATGGTCTACACTTTTGATGGAGGTCGGTCGGTGTTTACGACATTCATGGAAATTAGTGCTGTGACTCATAAAATGGACTATTTATTGCCATAATGACGACCGCTGCTTGCGCATTACTGTGAACTTCATTTCACCTCGCATTGGAACCTAAATTGATACTGATCACTCTGACAGCTGTTTCGAAACTCAGTGGTTTCAAGTTTTCCTGCTCGGTGAACTTGGCACCATTCTGTTTACATGATTCAGTCATTGTATAACGGCAAACAATTCGTTGCTGTTATTTTACAGTAAAATATTTTATACCACTTGCTGTGCAGTCGGTCAAATGACCAGTAAGTATTACATGAAAGTCTGAACGGTTCAGTGATCGAAAGGATCTGCCAAAATGTTGGGACGCTGCGTTTGTTTTGTAAGAAGTAAAATTAACAATTTTCTCCCGAACATTAACCACCAGCGTTATCTATCAACATCCTGTTGGCCAGAATAGACACGGTCATTTTCTGACTGTCAATTAGCACTGGCCGCGACCACATAGACTCACAATTCTGCTGGTTTAAGCATTTTATTACTCCTTCTCTTCAGACTCATCATCAAAGGGATAACCGGATGGAAATCCGAATTGACACTTCTTGATGCGAACCCACAGTTTCTCAAGTGGATAGTGCACATTGATTTTACTCATTGTTATATACATAAGTTACAATATTTTACATAATTTGCCATCCATAGACGAGCGTGTTATGACCAGAAGAAGCAATATTTTGTCCATTCTTATCTCTGGCCGATCACCCTTTGCCCTTAACCGATACATTTTTTGTGATAGCCGCCATTTTACTCATCTTTATAGTATCTGAATCCCTTTTACTCTCTCCGTAGATCAGCGGTGGCGTAGAGACTGGATCAGAAGCTGTGATGAGTCTTGCTGTGGCCAATTCCGGAGATGGTTCGTTCATCACCAGTATAGAAGGAAGACAATGCATTGAGTACCTTGCCCGCTTGAAGCAGAAGAACATGCAAGAAGAAAATAGCGTGTGTGGCCAAACTATCCAGTGCGAACCTCTATCTACCGGGTCTATCGTACGTAGACGAAGAGGTAGGGGTCACCCGATGTTTATGTTCATCACTTTCTCCTTACTGGTTGAGCATGATTTTCATGTTGCTGATTCATTATGTTGTGTGTCTACTTTTTTTTCTCGTGATAAAGGCTCGCAAGCCTATGGTTTTAGTTCCTTCACGGACTTTGTGTGGCAACTTTTGTATAATCTGTTTTCAATCCTTACAGGACTAGAGTATGCGAGTGACATTACCCCACTTATCTACCCCGCCAGAAACATACATGGCATCATCATCATCACAGACAGCAATACATCAGTGGTTCACACTGATGCTTAACTGCCACACAACCATGAAGAAGAAGAAGAAACAAACCCTGTTTAGGAAGAAAGGAGAAAAAAGTGAGAGGGTAGGGGACCTAGTCACTAAAAATAGCTACGTCTACATTCAAACATACTACATCAAGGCGCCTACACCTTGCAAACAAACAACCGAGCTGTAAGTGAAAGTAAGGCGTCATCAGCGGGACCAAATAGGTTATAGTTTTAGAATTGTCTGTGTTAGAATCCACTTCACACTTTTAACGACTTTCTATCCGGCTAACTCTTGTACCAGCTTGTAATATCACCTAGGTGACATCTACGAAAATTGTGACGGCGCTCGTTGTCCTAGCCTGTAGCTTCTGAAAGCGTCCGGCAGTAGCTGAAGGGGCAACGTAAAATATGGCATATACTGTTCTACGGCTCCGAAAATCTGCTTATGTGGCGAATAGCAGCGGACTAATAGTGTTTGATCATCATTTTCTCCATCCATTGACTGGAGTCGAATTATGTGATAGTGTGAGCAGTGTGTGTATTTTAAACGCTCTGAATCATTTGAATAAACCAAAAATTACTCCATTTCTGACAACTGAATCGCGTCTTTCGTTTTCCAGGCGGACTTTCAACGCATTAGACCTTATCATCATCATCTTGTTTGCCGTAATGTAGCTAAAGAAGGACTCTGACCGCTTTGTTGAAAAGTCAGGTTGGGAGCTTCGCGATCAGTTGAGTAGCTATTTGGACATGTTATATGGTATGGCAGTGCGCCACAGCCAGTGACATACCTATATCCATGCATTTATTGGTTCTTTATTATTCTATATATTTGAAAAGTTCGTTTTCTTTTCCTGACTGTCGAGGTGAATAAGAACTTGAGCTACGTTGTCGTGTGATCCTACCCAATGCTAGTTATATGTGTACTGTTGCTAGCTGGTTGGAGAAATCATTGTGATTGATCCAGTTAATCAATTGTTTTTTAATCGACGTCATCGTCTTGTTATTCTGTTTTTGATGCGGATCAATAGTTGGTGACCACTTTCTACCATTTGAAGATTACTAACTAATTTTCACTTTGAATGTGATTTCCGGCAAATCCGTTGAGAATTAACCCATCCTGATGTTAGGTGCTCTTAATTGATTGCAATTTATCTTATCCTTCGACGATTTTATCTCCTATGCATCTAATGATGTCAACGCTGTTATCTTAAATTACCTTTTCGTTTTGCTTTCTTCACTCGGTTGTAACTTATTCAATCGTTTGTTTCAGGTCGTAATCAAAACAGCCGTTTTTCTCATGATCGTAATTCATCTGAAGATTCTTCAAAACCACTCACCTCGACGATTGTTCAGAAGCAGATGAACGATGAATGGGAACTGACAAAGTTGCGCTCATTTGTCTTGCCACTTCCTCTACCGAGCTTTGGTGAACAGAACACAACTGCACGAGGCAAACAGCACACTGCTGGTAGTGGGTTACCTACCTGTATTACAAACGGGGGTCTCGGTGGTAGCTGGCTTGCTGTCGGATCTGATGTGGGTTCTGTATTCCTGATTAATCGTCATGTCAAACCGAGCAAACAAGATGACATGCATTCAAACCAGCTAAAGGTAAATTGCATCGTTTGAGGCTCTTCTAGCTCAGCTAAGGCGCTTTTCTATCCGTGGTTCGGTGACGACTTTTTCTCTGTGATTGATCTTTGAATACCGACTACTAAAATAGGTTGCTTGTTAGAGTTCATCCGTGACTCGTTCCGTCATCATTCTTGCCACCGTCGGTAATCGATATTAATGTATTGCTTTTAATCAACTATGTAACAAAATATGCATACAGAGCAAATTTAATGGATGAGAGTCAAACGAACAGCGGAAGGTCTAGTGTAAACGAGTTCCTTGAATTTTCTTGTCCATAGAAGCACACGTTAAAACGCCTACATCTTGTGAGCAAAGGGTTAAGCACTACGTGAAGGCAAGACGGCATTCGTAGTACAGCTTTCTTATGATTTTCACCACCTCTTCACCAGTGACGCATTAAGAAAGCAGCATCATTCATGACACTGCTTCCATACAAACGCCATCTCACCTACTGTCTTTAGTTGCAGGCAAGACGACTCTTGAGGTTTCTGATGAGTGAGACAAGTACTACTTACAGTTTTTGACTCACTAGTGGCCTCTTTCGTTTCTATTTGTTCACTCATTGGTTAACCACTTCCCGTCTTTCTCCAATGAACAAAAGATCGACATCATGCAATTTTTAGTCAGCGCTAAATTGGTCTTTGGATCGGAGTTACGAACTCTGATCTCATCTCTCGCACTTACCATACCGTTTCCTAAGTACACATTAAATTTCGCCCTTCAGTCCCAGGCTAACGTTGCCTTCACAGCCTTGAAGCAACACTTCACACTTCAAAGTTGCAAAATCTGTCACTTGAAACTGAATAGAACGTGATTAGTGCGACATCTGTGTCTCGTAAAAATTGTCCAACAGCCTAATCCAAGTTGTTAAATTTTTTCCAGATAGGAAGTAAACATAAATGTATTCGGAACAACACCAAACATCTGAGTGATGCTGAGAACTTTTCGATCACTGTTAATGTGCTGATTGCCTAAGGATGCTTGTTCTAACTCCATTTTTCCTTACTTTACGAACAACCGTGTTACAACTATATTAATATATATATCTGTACATTCGTAGAATCGTTCTTAATTGTCTGAACACCATTGCAGTTCCTTATCATTAACTGCTCCACTTCAGCCTTCCTGACACAGTTTTACCTTGAAGGGTCACCATAACCTTATTGTTCAACACAGTACTCAAGCTTGTTCATCAATTTACAATGGTAGAAGCGGCCAGTACATAACTCATGGCGTGCACTTTTCCCTTGCGCTTTTGCCTAGTTCCCTTCTTGTTCTGCATTCATGTATGCATATACGTATTCCTTCTGATTATATATATATATATATATATATATACCAGAATTTCTTCCTGATGCTTTTCTGCCAAACAGCTACGAAGTCTTGAAGCCTTTAGGTAGAAGATGGACAACTGCGACGGTAGGATAACGC
>LUCH01002329.1:16843-27100 GCA_013368495.1 Paragonimus heterotremus
CATTCATGTATGCATATACGTATTCCTTTTGATTATATATATATATATATATATACCAGAATTTCTTCCTGATGCTTTTCTGCCAAACAGCTACGAAGTCTTGAAGCCTTTAGGTAGAAGATGGACAACTGCGACGGTAGGATAACGCAATCGTTGGGGAAGAGTGTAATGATAATTAAGACGCTTGATTACATGTAAAGATATATGGAATTTCAAATTGAACATCACCCACAATTGATCGCAGCTGTCGCATTCCCATAGACTTTCCAGTCGGCCCATTTCGAAAAGAAGCACTAGACTCGAGTTTCGCTCTCATTTGAGCTCGTCAGTAGTTCATATCATCGCATTTGAAATAAACCAAATCCCCTACTACTCACCAGTAATATATGGAATTGTTTGGAACGCCAAATAAAATGTGCGACTTTGGACCTTGGGAGCGAGTTCAGCAATGTAGACTAGAAGATTATAGTGTCATAGTGCTTGACTATGGAGCATATTAGCTTGTGTTAAAAGTTTCGCGTGACTAAAGGAATAACAAACTGTTTTGGCAAAAACACAGGTTGTACCTTAGTATTTTCAAAACATTTAGTCTCGTTACTGATAAGTAGTCAGGTAGATTTGATAATTTAGAAGAAACCTACTAGCGGAAAATCTAGACTTCAGATGAATTCGAACCAGCGATAGAAACAGCATGTCCAGACGCGGCATATGCTCTACCATCTGAACGAAGAAGCCACACTGGAAGCCCAGAAATTTTACACTTAGACCTAGTTACTCACCCAATCAGCCGTGTCGTATGGAGTCCACCAAACTTTCCAGGAGACTAACTGCCTATACAGGATTTCTCGATCAGTTCACGCTGGAATCCACCAACGCCACCGATGAACATCGAAATTGTATTAGCGATATGACACAGTTGGTTGGGTGGGTAACTAGGTCCAAATGTAACATTTCTGAGCTTTCAACGTGGCGTCGTAGTTCAGCTGGTAGAGCATTTGCCGCATGTGGGCATGTTGTTTCTGTCGCCAATTCGACTCCAGCTGAAGTCCAGGAATTTTGCAATTGTTTCACTTCTATGTTCTGCATTAGTTTTCTGAAGGATGACGGGTAAACCAGCTCAGTGGTAGCATCTTGGAGCATGCCACTTCTTTCATTATTTCGATCTGCGCAACTCGCAACAACGTCATCATCTTTTCAGATAACTATTTCCATAGATACAGGTTAATCTTTAGATACAAGAAGAAAAAACGTGGAAAATGTTTGGCGTTTTATGTGATATTATAGCTGCTCAAGCAAGTGTGGAAGTAGATTACATTCGATTGTCATAATTCGTGACAAGTCTTGAATCTCAGGATGAAAGCTGTCGAATTGGAGAAGAATAAATAAGACTTTGCGACCTATATTGTCAAACGCATTGTTGAAATCGGAAAAGCAACGCCAAACAGCTGTACACTGTTTTTCAAGCCGTAAGAAAATATAATGAACCATGGTTGCCAACTAGCCCCAGGGGGTACACTGATTTATTTCTTAAGCAGACCGTCTCATCCCTGATCACAATTAACGGTTTTATTTTTAGAAAATAGATACTTTTCCCATACCTTCAGATGACCTGGTTGTCTGGTGGTGGTACAAATCTTCGGTTTTTGTTTCCGAGCTGGTGTATTGCGAATATTTCGGCAGTAGCTCCAATATTCGTCCTTTCTGCATACAGGTGGAGAAGGTATGCATTCTCTGTGTAGTCTCTATGAGCTGCCGAAGATCATATATCTGATCTAACTGTTTTGCCATGTTTTGGATTACATAGGAGATATGAGGTTTCATAGACATTGCGTCCGCGTTAGCACTGATAGCCATGCATATTCTGAACGTAGACGGATTTGATTTCTTTACTCAGCGTCGATATCGTTGCTTCCTATTTGTGAGT
The DNA here is from genome assembly GCA_013368495.1 of Paragonimus heterotremus. NCBI lineage: Eukaryota > Metazoa > Platyhelminthes > Trematoda > Plagiorchiida > Troglotrematidae > Paragonimus > Paragonimus heterotremus. The sequence goes on from LUCH01002329.1 coordinate 18,768, forward strand.
TAACCCATATATGGTTTCAGTTTATTCACAACGTCACGCGAGTCGCTAGCACTCAGAAGCGTACGTATATATGACGCATTCTCTCGAGATGCTTCTTGTCTGATCAGCGAAACGAGTTGTTCTTACCACCCGACTGTTACCTGTACGCAGTTGCCTTAACTGTGGCCCTCAATTGACAGCCTGTACCAAAACAAAAACTAACGTGTTTTATAAACGTTTCATAGCTGTCAGGTAGATCCGCATTTGATTGAGCATTAATGCGCTGGTAATTCATAATAACTTATATTCTGCTCTTTACATTGGAGACAGTTCTCTTTACGGGTCCGTCACCCATTGTTGGTTTTTGCGTTCCTTGTGTCTGATACCAGCCCTTCCTGGTCTACCCAGATGTAAGCGGTGGTTTGTCTACTGGCGTCTGCAGTCTAGCCCTCAGTTCATCCCCCTCGCATCCGTCAAAAACGGAACAGCACGAAAACTGTTTGTATCCCCTGATGGCTACTGTGTGTGATCAACCCGGATGGAGTGTGCTGCGTGTATGGCGCACTGATTTGAATCAGCCGGAGGGAGATGATTGTCCTTTTGCCGATACGTTGACGCTTTCGGATTACCAAGTCAAAGCTCGAAAGTGTAAAAATCAGCGAACTGACCCGTGCCACGATCTTTCCTCGGACTCCGTATCGGCCGTTGACCTCGCCGTCGATAACGCGGAACCCCATTGGGATGACTGCCACGTTCGCTTACATCCTTACGCTACAGCGTCTTGCTCCATCTTCTCTACGGGCGCAACCCCACCCCCCTTCCCAACATCAGTGTCTGTGAAGGGGCAAGTGAGTCACTACATAAATCTTTCAAAATACTTTTTACCCGTAGATTGTAGTAAGCCGTAAACAGTATGTGGATCCGCCGACTGTCTCAGTCGAACGGATACTGGTATCCCCCTTGGATGCAGTAATTGGCATGTACAGTTTTTAACAACGTTTTTTGGGTCATAATAAACTACTTGTCAGGTACCAGCACTCACCTAAGCTTCAGAATAACTTGTACGATTGCTCATTGACCTTTCGTCGCACACTGAACGGTTAGGCTCTCACTTGTGGGCCTAAAAAACAAACTGCACACGCGTGATCTGCTTTTGCTGCTAACGATGACTGCTGAGCGTGAATAGCACATACGTAAATATAACTTAAAAGTAGGGTATGTGCAAAAATTCTGGTAACCACTGCAGTACAGCGTCAGTCTTATGAACATTGTTTGAGACGATTAGAATATTTGTTTAGATTGGACTCACCCCGTCGGTTGGACCCGCATGACCCACCTTGCTCTGATACCAACCAACTGGATCGTACGTTACTGCGCTGTTCCTGTTTCTTGGTCGTCATCCTCAGATCCACACCAGCTTCAGTTTCGTTCCCGTTCAGGCCCTTCAGGTGGCAGTGGTCACAGTTAGATTCGGCTCAGTATTTTTTTAATTATGTGGGGATATGCCCAAAATTTGCGCTAATCGTGATTACCATTTCGTCTGTAGTAATGCTCATTGGTCTGGTGACCCGGTGAGTAGGGGCTCTGGTTCGTCATCCGAAGGTTGCCGGTCGGAACCTCGTTCGGACTGCCTGCGCCTGATGTATCCAAATAAGGGCAGAACTTTTCCTGAGCCATTACACTTTTTCATAAGCTGAAATCGCTCAGTCGTTTGTGATTGGCTTACAACTTCTGTGGCCTAGTGGTTAAACGTTTGCTCTGCCATTCTGTGATGGTCCAACGCTGACACTTACCTACAGGTCGTGAGTTTGATTCCCTTGCGTGCATGGTGTTGTTCAGGTCTAAAGAGGTTGAGCCAGCTGTCTACCGATTCGCCGATGGTTACTTGGACTAACTGTTTGCAAGGATAGAATCTGTTACGAATTATTGTTTAGATACATCGTTTTGAAATCTGTTTAAGACTGTAACTTAAACCGTTGGTTTGCTGATTCCAAACAGGAAATAACTATTGAAACACTTTCTCATCCGTAGAAGTAGTACTTGAAAACGTATTTTAATGGCAACTCTGTGTGCTTCACAAATAATCCATCCAAAGAACCTGCTTTTTAAGTATTTTCATGCCGGCCTATCCCCGTCAGCTGTTCATTTCTGTAAATTAATGCAGACAAGTGGAATTGCAGCCGAACGAGCAAATTACCGATTCAGACATTGCCAATTTATGCGGGCAACCTTTCGACCCTGCACCCCGGTTTCCATGTCCTCCAGTTGTCCTTCAGAAACTGGCTTATTTCGAATGGATCCGAGTGCCTGTCCACATTACATGCTTGTGACCACCGTGCAACCCCTTTGTGCCAATCGGAAAAGTGTCAGTCGTCTGGTAGTCTGGCTAGTGCCTGACATTCGACCGGGTGATGAACCGAGTGCATCCCAAAACAACAACGTCGCCCCGCTCGAGACAATTCAGTTACACAACTGGGCGAGTGTTGCTCTTCCTCCTGGCCAACTACCTGCCTGTTTGGCTGTGCTTCCAAGTCGACACCGGTGTTTAATTGGAATCGGTACCATGGAAGGTCGTGTTGATGTGTACTTGTGAGTCGTGTCTCAGTGCTACCCTCAGTATGACAGTGACTTCATATTTTACGCATTTGCTTGCATTTATTTTCAAGAGCCGCTCGAATAAGCTGTGCCCGAGATATCTGTCTGCTTGCCCAAAAACTCATTACAGTCTGTTAACCTCGGACTTATTATGTTTCTCTTAATTTTTCTGGTCCTGTCTGATCTCAGATTAAAATGATGTAATGGGTTTAAGGGTATACATCGTAACAATAAACCAACAATAATCTAATGATCATTGGCGTATATAACATTTTTCTATGAGGGGTTTATTCCACCGTGTGATGTTATTGCATAAATCGTCTCACTCACATCTAAATGAATGACAGCTTTGTTCAGTGCTATGCTGATAACGTCTCTTATGGTGTGAAACCTCAAATCTGCACATAGAGCCATTCGGAACATGTGTTCAATTGTGACCTTTAAACCTCTCCGTCATGATCACATTATTCACGGTTTGGTGAGTCAGTTGGATATCTCTTCTGTTCAGCAAACTGGTCTCACACATTTTCTGCTAACCGTTTCCATCAAGTAATGTCCTCTTCCGTAAACCCGAAACAAAAGCGTATTGGTTGCGTTCGGTATATGTACGTTGTCCACTGTTTGATGTGTCTTTCATGTATGACACTTAGTACTTCCCATGTTATTTCTTGTTGTTCATAGGGCAGTTTGTGTAAGTAATTTCGAGTATCCAGCCGCACTTCTATGAGCTAAGATACGCTAGATTTGCTACCGACTTACCTGACTGCAATTTATCTAATTCCATATAACTTCCGTGTGATTGACATGTGAGGGGCACTTTCATCGGGGAAACATCTGTACCCAGTTTGATGTAGAGAAATTTCCCGTTCATGCATATGATTGCGTTGTCTCTGAAAAATCCTACCGTGAATGATAGTTTGCTACGCGGTTCATTTTGATCAGTCATTCCATTCATTATTTCCCTGATTGCTTTTTCCGGTCCTTCACACGCGAATTGATCCACCGTTAAAGTACAGATTCACAGATAGTTAGAACCGGGTGCCTTTCACTAACTTCACTCGAGAGCGACCTCCCTATATTGTGTAATTCATGTGTAGAAACGGATTTTCATTTGAAACTCATGCATTCCCTGTGATTGAATTTGGGATCGGTCGCGGGCCACCGGCGTTCAAAATCGGATAAAATGAGGCGGGACTAACTAATCGCTGGGATCACCAACTCCATCTTTGCGCTAGTTACCTTTCCCCACCATTTTGGGTCATACGTTTACTTTTAAAATAACACGAAATACATTTTTTCTCGTTTCACCTTAGGTTTTACATAGCGCGTCACTTTATTTTATCACTTGATACTGGAACATGTCTTCAGATATCGGGTTTTAGTTTTCATTGATTGATGCTCGAGGTAGACCACGTCGATCGACACGGTTTGCATGCTTTATCTGTATATCTCACCTGACCTTAGCATTACCTATGGTGTCTGGCGTTGTTCATTTGTGTCAACCTCATATCATTTTGACCTGCATATAGATTACTTACTCTGAAACTCATGTGAGGGCGACCGTTTTCCGACCACCGGTTTATAGTTTCCCGTCGATATAAATATTACTTGTGATTTTCAAGTATATCAGTCAGGTTCTATAGCTTGTGACAGAGTGGTTTGTGGGTTAAACAAACAACAGATTCCAAGGAAATTGCTGGAGCTGTTAGATGTCAGACAGAACATTCCTCCTTGAAGTTCGTACAACAGGTTTATAAGGAATTTCCTTGGGAAACTGAAACGTAATTTGATCTCCGATTGTGAGGCTTGTCTTAAGGAGAAGGTTGGGAAAATGAAAGCCGCTTTTACATCATGGAACACTGACAGACTGCTCAAGGTTATCCGTGTTACTGGTCCAGGGCGTGCGTCCGTCAGTAAACCTGTTAGAGAGGCAGATGATACGTCCACCTAGAATGAATCCAGGAGGTTAGAATGCTGAATGAAGCATCTTAAGGGTCAATATAGCTGACATCTTGCTTCTGCTGTGTTACCGTCACAAACGCAATTGCGGTTCGCCTCTCAAGTACAACAGGGTTGATGACCCATATTTCCTCATGCCGACACTTTTCAAAGAAGGTGGAGAGACGTTAGTTGAGGCATGAACTCAACTGTTTCAATTTACGTGGACGTTGGAGAACATTACTGTCTGCTGGGGTCACTCGGTGCTAATTCCCATATTCTAGAAAATAGGCAGAAGTAAATGCCAAAACCATAGAGGGATTAATTTGACCACAATCACTACTGGGGTTCTGGCGTCCATAATACTTTATCGACTCACTACAGACCACTCGATAGGCAGCAATTAGGGGAAAAGCAGGTAAGGTTTCGTCCTGGTCGATGATCACGTTCATTATGAAATAACGTTATACGTACTACTGGACAGAATTACTATTTTGATCGACTGTAAGGGTGCGTTCGAATCGATGTACGCTTTCAGAGTGACTCAAACACAGAGATATACTGAAAATGTATGTGAACATACTGTCGGTGACTTACTCCCCTATTGCAGCTCAGGTTAGGGTCAACGGTGAACTGACCGACAGTTCCAACACCAAAGGCGGCATATGTCAAGACTGTTTCTTTAATTCTGGCACTGACAAAACAATAGAAAACTGTCTGCGGCATTCACGAAACGCCGGCGAGGAGCTACTGCCTGATGGAAGATAGACTGTTCTTGATTATACCAACCACAGTGCATTGTTTGATTATTTTCATGCAGCACAGTCAAAGCTAGACGCAACTTTGCGCTCTTCTAAACATTTCGGAATGCACCTTGCAGTTCTAAAATGCAGTGTTTCTGTTAGACGACTGTGATTACGTAGAGTTAATGCTTGTTAATGAAGTTATGGGAATTTTTGACCGGTCTGTGTACCTGAGGTGTTGAGTCAGCATCGGCGAAGATGCAGGAAATTGTACGGAGTCCCATATCCTTAAAGCTAGAGCGTTAATCGCTAATCTAAGACACCTCTTGTTACAGTGGTTGAATGCCTTTGGTGAGCTGGCTGTTAATCGTGTGGCCGAGTTGTATGTGAAAGAAGTGCACTTCGTGACGCGGATCAGTGGATTTCGTATGTCGTATTACTTTGATTTACAGCTCATTTTTTTTGTTTTCAAGCTGTAAGCAACTTGATGTCGAATGTTTGGATATAGACGTATCTGTTTGTATTGGTTGTACCCTTTCCTCTTCCTCTCTCTTCGTTCTTCTTGACTACGGGTTGTTTTTTCTTCATGGTTGTATGGCAGTTATGCGTCAGCACGAGTCACTTATGTACTGTTGTCTGTGATTATGATGATCAAGTCATTCCTTTTTCCTGGATGGCAAAAATTTTATGGCATCTTATGTCAGAATCTTATGATAGTCGAAACCCCTTCACTTATTATATTAGTTGAGTTCAAAGTCTCAATCCACTGTTTTCTCACTAACCTTTTTGATTGACGGTGAACTGTGATAACGGTTATCGACCAGAGACTAATCTTTGTAATTATAATCTTTATATAAAGCATTTGCTTATCTTACTTGATACTGATACAACCGTGGCTAAGTTGTTTATGAGCTTCAACACCACTAGGAACATGCTTCAAACCTCTCCACTTTCGACATTCTTGTCCAGTTTTACGTAGACGAATTGGTTGTGGACTAACTAGGGCTCTCAGAATGGTAGCGTGGACTTCGTACTTCATAGAACGCCAACGGATCATGGCTGTGCTGACTACGGAGTTTTGCTGTTCGTTAACTTTCAGGTGGGGTAACGAGGTTGTTAAGGTTGTCAATCAGTCAGTTGACTCAGGAGGCTACATCACTAACTAGGTTTGTTTTCTAGCAATTGTAGTCATCTCTGGCAACTGAACTGTAGCCCTCCAAAGTTTGAGTCGAACCTCAGCGATGTCACAATCTTACCGATGTGTATTTAACACTGCTCCGCTAATCGCTAGAAATTCTGAATTACAATTACGTAAACATGTGTCAAACAGTTTGGCCGGGTCGACTCAGCGACCGGTTGTTGGTATGTGTCTAACGATCTTTGGAGCCGGCTTCTTCGAGTTGTTTGCAATCAACGGATCAAGCATTGGTCTGCTTTGCCTTTGTTGTTCCTACAATTAAACGGGTGTATTATGAGGGGGACATATTGAACGCTTGTGTGTATCTCTGTGATGAAAACTCGGTCCTTTAGCGCGTAGCAGGATGTGCAATGGAGCAACTGGGCAAATGCGTTGCGATTCCGATGTCAGTTTTGACTTGATTTGTTGGATAACTGGTCACTCCTGACTTATGTTTGCATGCATATGCTATTTTTCTCCGTACTACAGCTTGTCAATTATATGTCTTCTTACTTTGGTATACACGCTTTTTTCCGGACAACCGTTTTGTATCTCTTTTTAATTACTCCCTCTTGCTTCGATCGATCTGCCTTGTGTATGTTTCTAAATCTGTTAACTATGGTTCCCACCGTTTTCCGTTTGCAAGCAAACGGTACGAAATTAGGGAACTGTAACTTTACAATGAACAGGCCGTTTGCAGAATTGCACGCCGACGTCCAGTAATCAAAACGCTTCAGACGGCAAACAGTTCTTAACTTCCTCCCCTGAAGGTACAGTGAGGTTTGAGTGACTGGGATTCAAATAATTATGAAATGTGGTAGAAGAACATTGATCCTCATCCCATGGGTGTAATGTTCAAGTCACCACTGAAACAAGTAAACAAACTGTAAATGTAGGCTTAATTTGAAAACCTGTATGTTCATGTGGTGTTCTCACTGCTGCCTAAGTGGACAACACAGACTGGTCTCGACCAAATTTGGTTGGTATTTCACAAGAGATTCTATCGGTCACAACACAGCAGGACATTCTTGTCCGTCTGTTGACTGCAACATTCTGCGAGAGCCCAGCTCCATCGATCGTTATAGTCATCTTAGTAATCGATCACCTAGTTGATTGGAGCAAGTCGCTCAAAATTTTACATAATCGGAACCGGATACGACCGGTGAACAGTGATGCAGTGCTCATCAGACAACATCGGCCAGTTTTGTCCGCACACAGAAACCTCTGACTAAATCATTCTGCTTGCCCTGGAACTGATTGTTTCCCCGGTTTGCGATAGACTAATATTATTTAGGTTGGTTCGTTCACTCGTTACTATTAGGCCCAGTTTGCCTAAAGTGTGCTTATTTTATAGTGGCGACTAAATGAGGCTGGTATCCTGAGATATCTTCCTTCTGTGCTGACAAAATCATATTCATTCGAACGTCAGGCGATTCGTACGAATTTGTACCACGAACACAAGGCACTCAGTCGGATTCCTCGCTCACTTATTTTTTTGCGTGCCGCGGAAGTGTTGTCCGAAGTTTTTACACACATGTGTCTCTGTGGCAATTAGTAATACGTAATAGTGATAAGAAATGTACTTAGCTCAAACCTAGAGCTAGCCTCTACGCAATAGTAATAACACAGCACATCAGCCAACAGAATTGTAATGTATTCAGTATCTGTACGATGTAATTATTCATGCAGTAAAACAACAATAGCATATAGTGTTCCGTTATGATTTACAATCATCACATCCGCCATAGTTCAAATGGACGTTCGGGTAGTAGTGATGGCGTTTCTTCTTCCAACGTTCAGGAATTCTTGTCTGCGCCTGCTCAACTACAGGTACCCCTCCCGTAACTGAATTCGAATTTGAAACAGACTCAGAAACGGGATTTTCAAACTTGGAAGATTCA
>LUCH01002329.1:35317-58286 GCA_013368495.1 Paragonimus heterotremus
AGCGTATTAGAAAGCTTGATCTAGAAATTCAGTTCGAAAACATGTTCGGTCAACTGATGGTCTCACACCATCATCTCAAACAAATTTGGAAGGGTTTTAGGACTACCTTGGTCAATACATGCTATCAATACCTTAGCACGAAACCCAATGTGCGTGGGATGCTGACAAGAGATCATATTGAGGCTTTAAACAACCTACAGAAGGACAACAACATCTTGATTACTAGACCTGATAATGGCGCGGAAACAGTGCTGTTAGATAAACAAGCGTACCTAAACAAGATGAACGATATACTAAGGGATGATGCCATATTTCGAAGAATGGAGTCTGAAAAGGACAAGACACTTGCAATTGAGAAACATATTTCTAAACTCCTGACAAACATGAAGCAAAATGGATGGATTGACGCTTCAGTATTCGAGCGGATGCGACCAACACTACATATGAAACGGGGTCCCCAGATTGGTTAAGCCCTAGGGTAGCCAACGGATCTCAGACCTTTTGGGTGTGCCACATTCTTTTTGTTACAGCGACGACACACCATGCTACTTGAGTATTTGGATATAAAACTGCTACGCACACAGATTAGCACTTCGCTAACGGATTCTACATTTGCTCAGTTGCGTTTGGCCCGGCGGCAGTAAATCGGGGTCGAACTGGTTCATCACGTTTAAGCTTCCCTTTAATTGTTGGTGCCGATACCTGTTCAGAAAAATCGATTATGGTTAATCTATTTTTATTTCTCTTTTGAGATTTGTAATGAACATTGAAACGGAAATATGATGGTGTTATTAATGTAGAGGTTAGCTATGTGAATATATCACTATCTTTTCTCCTCGAACAATCTCGATGAGTGTGAGCCTTGTCCGCTAAGTGTAGTTGTACCCGCAACAACCAACCCACGGCACTTAATTTAGCAATTGATTCTTGCTACTCATTAGTTTTAAGTAGCGCGAGGTAATCGCATTCCCCGTGTATAAATGCTGCACTATGTAAATGCCAATACTTACCGAGTGGTACCTTCCATACGTATTCTCAAGCTCTGCTTATCCAACGACTTATCAGACATCTCTTTGTGGATGGTACAACTATGCAGTGGGTGTATTGTGTACGAGGATTTCATTGTTGTGTGGTCTTTTGACGATTTATTTACCCATTGTACCCAAGTTGTGTTGTGCATCGTTGGTGCTACTGATCAATGATATCGCAGTATCTGCATTCTTCAACCACACATATTTACAAAGGTGGTTTGTGGCCTTTTGCAATGCCTGGAGTACTTTCGATAGGCCTTAAGTTTCGTCCTTCACAAGAACAGTGTCAACCTCATCATAGCAATACATCAGCGGTTCTCACAGATGCTTAAGTGCCACACAGCCATCAATAAAGCAATCCCTGTACAGAAAGAGAGAGGAAGGGAACCAACTATTAAAAATAACTCCGTCTACAGTCACACTTTCAGCATAAAAGTGCCTACACTGCAAACAAACAACAAAGTTATAAGTGAAACTAAGATGTCACCAGTAAGACAGCTTCCTGTCAAGTTGAGGCTGGACCCTGACGCGGTGTGATGGGTTGCGCATCTCGATGACCTATTGGACTAAACTGGACGATGTGACGACCACATCGACAGTCACCCACACCAGGAAGGTCAATAGGTAGATGTCTGACAAACCACAGTCTCCTTGTCCTCTAGGTTATGGGTTAGAAGAAGGCTGACATCATTTTCTCTCAAATGTACCGGTTCTGGTAGACCGCCACCCACTCACTGCCTTGCGGTACAGCCTTTGGTTACAATTCAAACACACACGTTAAACCGCGACCTCTGACACTCAGTCAGCCCAGGGCAGAATGAAAACATGCGACAGTAATAGCGCCTAGCTTTGTCGAACACGAGAGAATCAATCATATTAACGATGATACAGATAAGACAAGCAGTCACCCAGTTGATTGTGTGGGTAACCCGATTGGATCGTTCGGGGCCAGGTTGACAGAGAGCAGGATACTGACGCTTGCACGGGATGAGTCGTCGCTTCATAAAGATTGGACTGCCTTTGAGTTTGCGCAAAACTGGTTTAATACGCATAGTACCGGAAGCTTTCGAACGCTGAAGGAGTAAATTGCTCATTTGTGATTTACGTGCGTCCGAAAACAATAAAACAGAAATTTTCAACAGTTTCACAGTTTTTTTTAACCAACGATCGATAGCCCACAATCAATAACAAAAAAGTGGCAATTGTTAACACTGGAGTGAGCATCAGAAAGTGTGATTTGACATGAACTAAGAATTCTTAAGGCGTGTCATGGAAACCTCAGAAGGTTTTATAATTACCGTCTTCAGGCACTTTACGAAATCAACAGGGATGAATGATCTCACGCTACCAGTGTCCATAATGAACGAAAGTTCATTACAATTATTGACTAAATAGGTTCGTTTAATGTGGCTCGTAAAACCAGCAGAATTAATAGCAATCAGAACTTAAGTTATCGTCGTCACAACTGGAATGTGTAAAAGATGACTTTGAACTGCGGCAAACGGATTGAATGTGGCCAATTTTGCCACGTCTGTGACGCTTGTCGTTACAAAATCGACAAACCAATCAAGAATGTTTGTTACTACGTGACTTACAGTTGTTCCACTGTTGGGGAGCGTTTGGATGAGGCGCACGGTGATTATTATCAATTGTATTTCGCATACTTACCTTTTCGGACCGCCGCCTTTGTGAACATTCTGAGCGTCCCAAATTGTTGCTGTATGAAATCATCGGTTCGTCTTCTACAGCAGCTTAGACATTTTGATACTGTTCGCATGATGTTTTAGCTGACTGGAATGTGGAATTCGGATGCAGTAAAAGCTTCTGTTGCAGATCACGTAAATTTATTCAAGCGACCAAACGGTTAAGAAGCTGAGTTTCATATAGACGGATCTCTCTACCGTGCCATCTGTTCTTCAAGTGACTAGAATGTCCAGGTACAGAAAGCAGTCATTCGCTTCGTTCTCTCTCGTCAGTTGTAAGTTCGGGTGAGTCTGGTTCAACTTCCAGAATAACACATTTGATTCACTCTCAAAGATGGCTAGAGTATCATCTACGTAGCCTCTGTACAACACTGGTTTTGACAGGTTTTCGCATTATGTGGATTTTACTTTAGCCATGAAGAAATCCGCTAGAAGTGGACCCAACGGACTATCATTGCAACCCCGTTTACTTGTCAGAAACTATACGTTTGAAAGTTTAACCTCATATTATGTATGCATGAAGGTAGTAATGATTTCAGTTCGATCATCGGGATAGGAAACGAAACACTGCTGCTTACAATAGATTCGCAAATACTATCAACTGTTTCATGAAGCGGAATGTTAGTAAACAGGGATGTCACGTCAAATGAACACATCAGTTTATCTCGGAGATTTAAACCATCTATACAAATAACAAGTTTGAAATTTTCGCCTGCCTGAATGGGGTCCTCATGATCACTCAAACCGCTGGTTAGAGACGCTATTCGAGATGGCGATGTGTCTCAGTCAACGGCGTACCTGTATTCATACCATTTCTAGTTCTTCCGCTTAGTCTTCTTTTTAGTAACATTTTCTTCTAGGGTATTCTACGTCACTGTTGAGGTGAGCGGCGGCCCGAGCCACAGTACCTTTTGGTCAGGCTCATGGCTGTTATGATTGATTGATGGATTGATTGTCATTCAGACTGTACTTACTGAACAATCATGTAAGCTGCAGTCAAACAGATCTAACCCAAGGCGGGTTACCAAATGTAATCTGGAAATGTGTCAGCAGAAGTTGGAGTCGCTCGAGGATATGCACGGAAAGTTATAGCCTATTGTGGATAACCTATCAGTTGTGTGTCGAATCAAGAATATATGAATTTTCGTAGTACAGTTCTGCGACGTACGAAAGCGAATGTGACAAAATCACTTGATGATTCCTTTTGTCCCGTTACGAAAACGACATTATTTCCTGAAGACTTGGATAGGTACGTAACCAACCTGACATCAGAGACGTTTTCGCGCACTCAAATGGAAGTGTTGGGAAAAGGCACATTTCCCCACAAATTAGCCCTATATACATGGAAAATGGATTTCTTCATTTTCTTGGAATTTGAACGCCCGTCAGAATTCTGGAGCTTTCGAGAAGTTGCGCTCGCCCCTGACTGGTCCATTCGGTGGCCCAGGCCCAAGGCCACCCCAAACCTATAAATACAGTTGCTGTAAACCGTTATTTTGCCTTCGGGCTGAGCAGCAAATGAAGCTTCGTTTGAAGGCCATCTTTTTCCTTACTAGTTGAGGGGTTCTAAATTGCGAGAGTTGCGTTCCGATATTTGAGCTCAGATTTTCGTACTGTCTTGCATTATCGTTGCGTTCGTTCGTGATAGAGATACTACTCGTGGTCTTACGTTTGTTCTTATCTTTCCTCTATCAGGTGGGGCGTAGCAGGAAGCCCACTCTTTAGGATTGAAATTTGCTACATCACCAAAAAAAATTGAAGAACTCGGGTTATATGCTCAGTTTGAAAACCTCTACGATCAACTTCTGAGGAGAATCAAAATTGGTTGAAATCAAAACTAGTGGACATCGCCTACTAACATCAGAATTACAAAAAAAGCGTCACAACATACTAACACCGGCACACTTCCAAAGCTTAAGAGAAATAAGACAAAATGAGAACCTGATGGTGTTAAGTCCGGGCAAAGACTTACGGGGGGTGTTGATGGATAAAGCGGAGTACGTGGACAAAATGTTTGAAATTCCTAATGACACTCAGAAGTTTCTCCGGATGATAATTCTGATAACATCCAAAAATTGGAATAGGAAATCTGCCACAGGTTGAAAGGGTTGAGCACAAATGACGTCATGTCTGTCGATCAATGCAGTTTGATGAAGCCAGTCGGCACACGCACACCGCACATCGTAACGAAAAGTCGTCCGATAAAGCATAATCTTTATTGTCCGACCCGCTAGTTACCATGCCACACGCGCGCTTGCGATTTTGAATCACAATTCTAGCCCATAACACCCCCCACCCCGGTTTCCGCTCATACGTCGCATGCACGTCTACCCGGTTTAGGTGTGTGATTGGCGCCATCTATCAGGGGATTTTCCGCCCGCCATTCCTCGTCCGCTGATCCGATTTCGTTGAGCGATGGCTTATCCGGTCACTCATGTTGTCCTCCCTCTATCCACTGTGGGCTTTGACCGTACTCCACAGCCGCGTCGAGATATTTCTGGGAGTGTTGGAATAATCACGCCTTCAATTTGATCATCCATCCTATTTTGTCTGCCAGGTCTCGCCCGTTGGTCCGATTCGGTCGAGCGATTACTCATCCGGTCGCACAGGCCGTCCTACATCCGCTCGCTGTGGGTTTTTGACCGCACCTCCCCCTTGTGTTGAGGTATTCCGCCGAGAGTTGGAATGCACGCACATCCTGCCTGACAGTCCACCACAATGCGTACGGACTGTCCAAAGTCCACAAACCCAATGTCCCACTTCGGCCTATTATGTCCACGTGTAACGCACTGCAGCATAAATTAGCCCGTTGGCTAGCTGATTTTCTTTAACCAGTCAGAAAACAGTTCAGTAAGTACAGTCTGAAGGACAATTTCAAACTTGTTATTTGTATAGATGGTTTAAATCTCCGAGATAAACTGATGTGTTCATTTGACGTGACATCCCTGTTTACTAACATTCCGCTTCATGAAACAGTTGATAGTATTTGCGAATCTATTGTAAGCAGCAGTGTTTCGTTTCCTATCCCGATGATCGAACTGAAATCATTACTACCTTCATGCATACATAATATGAGGTTAAACTTTCAAACGTATAGTTTCTGACAAGTAAACGGGGTTGCAATGATAGTCCGTTGGGTCCACTTCTAGCGGATTTCTTCATGGCTAAAGTAAAATCCACATAATGCGAAAACCTGTCAAAACCAGTGTTGTACAGAGGCTACGTAGATGATACTCTAGCCATCTTTGAGAGTGAATCAAATGTGTTATTCTGGAAGTTGAACCAGACTCACCCGAACTTACAACTGACGAGAGAGAACGAAGCGAATGACTGCTTTCTGTACCTGGACATTCTAGTCACTTGAAGAACAGATGGCACGGTAGAGAGATTCGTCTACAGGAAACCTACCTAGACTGGACAGTACATGCATTTTGAAAGCTTCTGTCGAGTGCAGCATAAGAGAAGTCTAGTCAGGACGCTTTTCCATAGAGCACGGAGGATTCGCACTGAAGACAGCCTACAGCTAGGTTTAGGCTTACTGACAGACACTCTGCAGGTCAACGAGTACTCCCTGCGATATATTGAAAAGTACAACAAAACCGTCATTCCAACTGTAGACGTGACGACGGTACCAAAGATGACAGTGTGGTTGGAGCTCCCGTTTCTAGGGGAAAACTGGTTAACAATGACGAGGAAGCGCCTAACAGCGACTGTATCCAGGACTTATAACGCTGTAATGTTGTGTGTAATACAACGAACGAGAACTCTGCCAGTCGCTTCAGTTACGAACAAACAGTGTATGTCTCACATCTCACCGTTTATACAATTACTCGTGTAGCCGCAGTATGAGCTAAATAAGGAGGATAAACCGACAACTAGCTGTTCGTATCAAGGAGCATGTAACCAAATGGCTGGAGACGCAGTTAGAAGCATCCAGGAGCCTGTATGGATGCTGATGAACAGCATCCCGCATCTTCCGCTGCAAGGCACATGATACAAACAGGACACATAATCAAAGTTTCTGGCGCGTTCTCGGTGATCTTTCGGAGCAACCAGAAACGCATACTTCAGTTTGCTGAGGCTTTGGCCACTAAACGTCACAGTCCTCCCTGTGTGTTCAAAAAGAATTTGTGTTGACGCTGCGGCTACTCTGGTAGTCGGCATTCCCACAGTTTTGATTTCCAGTTTTAGTGTCTGTCTGTTTGATTCCTTAAGCCATGACTTCCGCTCTGTGGAATTTTGACTTGTTTAAAATTAGTTACATGTGCACCTGTGATCAGAATTTACGAAATGTTGCTCCAGAGAACATCACATGAATTGTGTCTTTTCATTGTCTTATTCAAGTTCATAAATTGAACAAACCGTTTTGAATCAGAAAATGACAAGTGTTTCACCATGCTGTACGCATCTTTGCAAATTACAGTGAGGAAGTGAGCGGCTTTCTTTTCCGCCTTTGGCTCTATGCCCGTGAGACACCATATTTCAAAGTGCTCTAAATAGCCCTCGATTTCTCGACGAATTATGAATATTCAGAATTTTAAGTGTACAGGAATCCATCGTAAGAAGTGACAGAAGTCCGCGACACCAATTTTGGTGGTTCCAGAAATACAGAGAAGGAGCAATTAACTTAGCTCAACCTCAGAGCTAGCTTCGACGCAGTAGTACTAACACCCGAACCAAGCAAGTCGAGTATTTAACTCTTGAACGCAATTATACAGCTTACTGCCAACAATGTAATCAAGCAACAGTACTGAGAGATAGGTTTAGTGACAATCACCGCATGAACTTTCTGTGTACAACCTTGTTGATAATTCATTCCGGCGTTCATTACATAGGAAGGTAACTTTGAATAGACAGTCGACCCATTTTAGTGATTTCGCTCCACTTACACAAAAAATGAATCGAGTCATACATGTCTGGTGGACTCATGGAAATATATACGGAAGACGCAATTGCCTGTAAGTTAACTTTCATACTTATCGTGATACTCCAGAAATGGACGTCTGAAACAATGCACAGATAGTGTTAGGAAACTTCGGGATACGAAATGTAAGCAACAACCGGAAGAACAAATTCGTGTTCACCGTGTTGTCCGCTAAATCCGACTGGTTAGTTGGAACCACCAATACAAATCTGTCGGCTGCTGTTATTAATGCACTTTGAGACCAAACTGCTTGTCTGTTTCAGCTTCACTCTAGCACTGTGTTCTTATCTACGGGATAGGGCACCTGCTTCGGTGGCCTCCATTATTTGGTTCTATAGAGACGGTTAGATTGACCGCTCGATGAACTGCCCGTAAACATCACCCGGTCTGTTTCAATAGTGGATAAATCAATCTACTCAACAACGTCCTACTGTTTGGTGAGCATCAGTTTGCCAATTAAATGCGTGCGTTTCTTCCAACCCACCGTGTAGTGATCATCTAGTCGAGAGCGATAAGTTGCCAAAATATTTTATTGTAATCGTGGCCATCGGAATTCACCTGTGTGACCCACTCTGACCCCTCATTCTCTATGCTTTATGACCATTGTTTCCAATCTGAAAGCTCCATTTGACGGGCACCAATGAGTTTAGGTTTTACCAGGACTGCTACGACAATTCCGACAACACATGAGAACTTTTGGTGGTAACAATTACTACGAATGTTAGTGCTTGAAACAATTCACATGTTATTCAAAACTAAATCGAATCATTCCGGGGGTTCTCTCACTGTTTGCGTTAGTAGATTTTGAAGTCTTGTGGTTTACTGTTTAATGAAACTAGCTGAATGTGTTGTGTCCTTTCACACAAAACAGCCTTGCGTTTCTTTCTACTCATATGTAAAACGTCAATTTTGATGCTTTATGCATGGCTTCCTAATGTTGTGGCCCCAAAAGACGTTTGGCCTGCAAATTCGTTTATTGGGCGAACCCCCGTACACATCATGTTAAACACGGGACCACACACGCATACATTCATTTACATGGCTGACATGCATTCACATACATTGGGTGGCAGTACGTTGTCATTCGCCCTGGTGGAACTTCTCCCATAGTGCGTACACATTATTTCGATAGTCTATTCTTGTCCGTCGTCTTCCTGGCGTTCGGAGCTTGCGCTTTTGTTCCTGAACGTTGCCTGTGGGTAGTGTACTACTTGTGGGTAGTATACTACTCACAACGAAACTGCCTGTCATACAACACATCCCCTTCTGAGGTTTCTGGGTTCCTCTGCACTTGTTGACGAATCCTCTCCGAATGACGCGGTGTTTCTTCCCGGATTATTTATCTTCTGGTTCGCCGCGCCGGCATTTCGTGCCACGTCGCTAACTCACTGGCATGCGCTCGTTTCTTCCCGTCGTCCCTCTTGATCGTGTATACTGGGCCCCGTCTGGAAGTCACCAAACACGGATCTTTCCATTTAGGCAGAAATTTTCTTGATCCCGAGCCGTTGGCACCCGTGTTTCGATGGTCTCGATATTTCACCCGTTCTCCTAGGCTGAACCTTCCAGTTTTCTCGAGCCGTTGCGTTGCGCATTGCTCCTTTGTGTGCCTGCGATGCTTTCAGATTTCGTTTAGCTTCTAGATGCTGGTTAGCTAATTACAATACTTTGTAAGTAGTATCGGTACAACCAAACATCTAAGCAATATCAGAAGGGTATATAACCAAAGTGTAATGTAAATAACAGACAAATATCACAGGTGCATCTACAGTAAGGGTTCGGACAAAATACACAGATGTAATCCGGGAGTGTGTTAGTGGAGTGTTGGGTGGAATGCTAGAGATGTAAGGATCTACAGGATGGAAATACTGTGTAGTCCAAGGAGCACTGTAGCTGTGGTTTGTTCACTGGCGCGCGAGAGACCCAGATGAGTTGTGTCCACATGTGTGTACGGTCTTGTTGTCCTATCAGCTCCGGTGAGGGCACTGGGTTGAACCACGTGTCATAGGCTAATGTCCGTGATGAGGTTTGTTGTGTGCTGCTGAGTGTGTGTGCATGTGTGCGTATGCGTGTGTGCACGTGACATTGACTACAGTGATGTTGGCAAACTGTGAGTCGTTCGCAGTCACTGCGGCTGCATACGCGAAAGGGTCGCTCAGCGGTGGATCTGTAGGCATAACATTTAAGTCAAACGCCACAATGAGTCGGTCCAGGCATATGACCTTGACCACACAACAGTATGCTGCTATAAGCTCTTCCTCTTCCGGCAACTAATTCTGTGATGGAGTCACTGCACTCTGGCCATATTCCAATGTTCTGATCCGCCGAAAGACGACGGGTTCTAGCGTACATCAATTAAGATAAAGATTTCTTCGTGCTCGCTAGCACAGACGTCCGGTGGACCAATAACACCGCTGGTAACACAGACTCTAAGTCGCCTCATTTGGCTGATAAACATTCTTTGACCTTTCGGTTGTTACTTTCAGTTAGGCCATTCGTTTGCTGGTGATAGGATGTCGTTCGGATCTTCCTGATTCCCACATGTTGCATGCGGGTTCGAAACTCACCATCATCATCATAGACAGCAATACATCAGTGGTTCACACTGATGCCTAACTGCTACACAACTACGAAGAAGAAGAAGAAGAAGAAGAAGAAGAAGAAGCAAACCTTGTATGGGAAGAGAGAAGAAAAATGGGAAAGGAGAGGGGACCTAGTCAATAAAAATAGCTACGTCTATATTCAAACATACAACATCAAGGCGCCCACACCTTCCGGACAAACAACCAAACTGTAAGTGAAAGTATGACATCATCACCAAGACATCTTCCTTACGGATTTCACTGCCCAGCGTCATTAAGTGCACTCACTTCACAGACAACTCGGACAAACAAACGACAACATCCACGCCACTGAGCTCGGTTAATCGCAATCTTACCTAACGGCTCAAACCACCTACTCCGTGAGTCGCGAGGGCTCCAGCCTGGGAGACGAACCCGATCTACAGTGCCCAACCCCTTCAGGAACGATTTCATTTGTCTACGCCAGGTCATCATCTGTCCACCTCGCACCTTACGCCAATCGGCCGCAGCGTCGGCAAACAGTGCTCGGTGTGGCAAACGATTAGCTGGCATCCTTAGTACATGGCCTAACCACCTAAGTCTGTGCAAGTGTAAGGACGGAACTAAAGAACTCGTTTGACAATCAGTGTCAAACACCGGCTTTTTAACCTCCTCGCTGCTCACCCATTAGTGCCACCCGATACGAACGATTGAACGCAGAGATCGGTGGTCAAACACCTGAAGATGGTTCACGTCTTCTACCCTGAGCGGCCAGGTTTTGCTGCCGTAAAGTACTACAGCCCTCGCTGTTGTCTGATATACGCGACCCTTAAGCTTCAGAGAGATGCCATTCTGTCGCCATAAGTGCCTCAGATTAGTAAACACTGCCCTAGCCTTAGAAATACTTGCCTCTATTTCATTCACTACACCTCCGCCGCTGCGGCTAATGCAGCTTCCCAGGTATACAAACCGGTCAACAACTTCCATGTCTTCATTATCTAACACTAAACCTACGTAATCGCAGCAATCTTGCAGAAACACTTTGCATTTCGAGGCTGCAAAGGGCATTCCGAAGTACTTAGCAGAACGTGAAATTGCATTCAGCGTTGTTCGTGCCGCTCGAAAGTTGTCAAACAGCAACATCTTATCGTCAGCATAATCAGGGTCATTTAGCCTTCCACCAGGTAGGAGGTCCACACCGGCATCAATCGAGTGCCGCAGACAGTCCGCCATTATTTTATCCACGACGAAGTTGAACAAAAATGTTGAAAGGGGATAGCCTTGACGTACGCCGCTCACAGTGCTGAAACTGTCAGACAGTTCACCGTAAACCCTAACCTGAGCTGAAGTATGGGAATAAAGCGCCGACTGTATGTTCACATACTTACTCGGTACACCCCTGCATCTAAGTGACTTTAAACGTGTGAATCGATTCACCGAACCGAACACACCTTTATAGTCGAGGGATACGGCGATTGTTGGCCGACGGTACACATGACGTTGATCCAAAATTTGACGAAGGGTAAAAGTATGATCTATACATCCCCGACCAGGACGAAATCTTGCCTGTCCTTCCATAAAGTTTAACTCCCGAACTGCAGTGAGTCGACGAAGTATAATGGAGGCCAGAACCCTAGACATGACTGGGGTCAAACTAATTCCCCTACGGTTTTCGTAAGAGCTCCTGATAATTGTCTTGAATACAAGAACTAATACAGCTTGACCCCAGCACGGATGAATGGTCTCCGTCATCCACACAAGTTGAAACAGCTGAGTCAAAGCCTCAACTGATACCTCTCTACTTTCGTTAAAAAAGTACTGGCACTAGATCATCTGGACCAGCGGCCTTATTACGTTTGAGGGCCGAGATGCAATTGCAAACCTCAGTCTCAGTGGGTGGTTCTAGATCTACCGACCAGGGTGTTACATCAGAAGTTTGTGGTGGCAGAACGGTGGAAGCAGGAGGCCAGCTAAATTGGCCCTCGAAGTGTTCTGCCCAACGCTCTAACTTTCTGGGCTTACCATAGATCAGTGTGCTATCTGCTTTACTGGCAGACGATCGCATGAGCCCTGATCTGTCAAGATCACCTTTGATCCACCATGGTTTGCTACGATGTGCTTCATCACCATGTCTCTCACCGTAGATGCCAGTTGCTTCAATCCAACGAGTAAAGTGTTCTGTCATGACCAGAACGTACTGGTTACCGCGGGCGCTCAGTGGAAATGGGCCTATAGGATCCATCGACCAGAGTTCACCGATTTCGAAGACTGGGATTGGCTGCAAGGGCTGCTGGGCTTCTCGACTGCCGCCCTTCAGTAACTGACACTGCTGGCATGTAAGCACGTAAGCTGTCACGTCCTCTTTCATCTTCGGATAATATGCACTTTGTTGCAGCAAATCGTATGTCCTAATGCATCCGGTATGTGCCATTTCATGACAGTCTGCTACTAGTTTCCTCCTCAGTTGTCTCGGGATGATTACCACGCAAGGGAACCCAACGCCACATTGCCACGTCAATACGCCCGCACTGTTCAAGCCAACTCTTCTCCATTGGGATGAGATTATTTTTATCGCTTTATCCTCAGTATTTGTGGGGATCCTCACGCCTCTTGTCAGAGCTTCAATCACCTTCCGGAAGACCTTGTCCTGACGTTGTAGACACACTAGTGTTTGTGGGTCCTGCTCCACTACTAAGCCGTTGACTCCAAAAGTCACTTTGAGGAGCTCGTGGTCTATCTGCAGTCGAAAAAGAAAATCAGTAGCGCGATTGCTTGAACCAGGTACATGATTGATCGTGAAATCATATTCTTGTAGGCACAACGCCCATCGGGCTAATTTCTCTTTCTGGTCTCTCGCAGTCTTGATTCACTCTAGAGGTTTGTGATCCGTCTTCACGTAGAACTGTTGACCCAACACGTACGGCCTCCACTTGCCCAGTGTCCAGACGGTTGCCAAACATTCCTTTTCGATGGTCGAATACTTCTGCTCCGTTGGGGTCTGGACTCTGTTGGCACATTCAATTACTCCTTCCCTTTGCTTGAGTGCTGCCTCAATGCCACGGTCACTGGCATCTGCTACTAAGATGAAAGTTCCTCTTGTATTTGGAATTTGCAGCGTCCGTTGTTGCTCGTTCATCGCTTGTTGCACTCGTGTGAACGTCCTTTGGGCATCATCAGTCCATTCAAATTTCTTGTCTTTCGAAGAAGTTCGTACAACGGTGATGTGACGGAGTGAAGATTTCTCACGATTCGGCTATAGTACCCTCCTCGACCCAAAAATTGTCTCAGCGTTAGTTTAGAATTCGGAGCCACAGTCTCTTTAACTGTCAATATTTTCTCCGGTAGGGGTTTGATTTCATCTTGTCACGCCCTGCGTCCCAGTAACATCACCGATGGTCGTCCGAGTTGTGACTTATCGACATTATTCCGGAGTACTGAGTTCTTAATTCGATTTAAGACAGCATCTATATGGGCAGCATGTTCCGATTCTGTGTTACTATATATGACAGTATCATCTCCATATACCGCCACATTATCCAGTCGTTTTACCAGCTGAACCATCAGGCGTCGAAATGTGAACGGTGCTCCGGATAGGCCAAACGGCATGTGCTTGAGTTGATACTGTTTTTCGCCCATCGTGAATGCTGTTTTCTCACGATCCGTGGGTTTGATAGGTACCTGCCAGTATCCGGAGCGTAAATCCAATACTATGAACAACTTCGCGACGGACGGTATTGGCACGACTGTGTTCCGTGTTACTTCATTCAGTCGTCTAAAATCCACACAAAAGCAGTACTTCCAGTTGGACTTCTTTACCAGGAGAACAGGTGAGTTGTACGGGCTGTTGGCTCCTTTGATAACATTCTCATTCAGCATGTTCTGTACTTGCTTTTTGATTTCTACTCAAGATGAACCGGTATCCTGCTGGGTCCGTGAAGCTGAAATGTTCCTGTTGTTGGTATTTCATGTACAATCCAGTTGTAGAATCCGTACGGATCATCGTCGTTCATAAATACTTCCGCATATTTCTCGGCCGTGGACTGGGACTAGGGGGCTGTGCAAATGGGGGTTTTAGCCGTGCGTACTTCGTTGACGCTATACTGTCGTCGTCCCGTGAGTGTCAGAGAACCATACCCGGTTGGCAAGTTTTTGAGCTTCAAGTCAATCAGGGCATCTGTTGCAGAAAGGAAATCGGCTCCAAGAATCGTTTGCCTGGTTTCTGGGGACAAAATGAAACGATGCTTGACGATATGGCTGCCGATATGCACCCCACATTCTTTCACACCTTCAACCAGTGAACTATAACCTCCAACCGTCCTGATCATCATGGATGTCGGTTCTACGTTTTGCTTTTCTGCACGAGCAATCAACAAAATAACCGCCACTGTATCGACCAAACGCTGTTCCATCTCTCCGTCAACTTCAATCCTTGCATGTACGGCCCCCTTCTCAATCACCTCCATTACTGGTTGACCCGCCCAACAATGAGAACAATCATGAAACACTTGATTTTTAGACCTCTTAAACCGCCGCGTTGGACAATCCTTCTTCCAGTATCCTCTTTCCCCTTAGATGAAGCAGCTACCTGGTCGATCGTTCTTCCGTGATGCTGTTTTCAAGGCAGCTACATCCGCTGCGAGCTGCTCCATTGCCTTCTGCATTTCTCCCAGTGTCTTCTTGTCCGTATTGCCATTCGCATCCGCTGAGGCCACGGACATTACTGTCAACTCCCGCGTCGCCTTTGCGAGCTCATCAAGGTCCATCGGTCGAGCGACATGGGAAATATGGACTTGGTCGCGAACCGCCATCGGAAGGACTTCAATAAACTGCACCTTTAACAAATGCTGTCGAGGTTCTTGATCCAATCCTGGCAGAGCCCTGTCAAGTAAGCCATGCAGAGTGACAACGAACATGGACGGATCCGCTCCTTGTCTAAGCCTGGCCGCCCTGAACCGCCGCATGGCTTCCCGGCGGTCGGCCACGTTGTCAAACGTAGTCACCAGCGCCTCCTTTGTAGCGGCCCACTCCATCTTCGCAGGGTCTTTTCGCGCTGCGTCTGGCACCGCCTTCGCCCTGCCATTCACCAGCGTTCGCAGGGCAGCCAGCTTCCCACGGTCGGTCTTGGCTCCGACGACTTCGGCTACGTCCTCAAGTCCTCCAGGAACATGCGGATATCTCTATCTTTGAACGGCTGCAGCCAGCGAATCTTCATCCTCGCGTTCGTCACGGCACCATTTCTTGTGGCCGCAGAAAACTGGCTTGACAGTTTACTTATGCAGTATGCAATCTCCTGAATGCGATCGGATCAAATAGAAAGTTTGTCCAATGACTGTCTCATGACTACAGGAAGATTCGTATTGAGAAACATTCCAACGCATATGTTTAACCGCATCCGTGAATAAGTCACAAAACTCTTCTGTCACGCTTTATGTCTCGTGATGAAAAAGTGTCTTGTATTCTGATGGAAGAGTTTGCAAAAACGAACCCCGTCAGTCAGTACACAAACATGAGCATCCCTCTAACAGAACCATGATTGTCGCTTGATGATCTACCATATTAGATCATTACCTCTTTGTGTCACCTAATGCAACAGTTACATCAGAGTCGCACTGCAATAAACTGAAAGTTTTACAAAAAAAGTGGCTAACTCAGTGTTACAGTCTAGAACACACGTTAAACTGCAAGCTCTGACACGTAGTCAGCCCAGAGTAGAATGAGATCACGTGACGGCAGTAGCACGTAGCTTTATCGAACACGAGAGAATGAATCACATTAACAGTGAGGCACAGATAATACAGTCACCCAATCGATTGTGTGGGTAACACGATTCGATCGTTCGAGGCCAGGGTGAGAGAGTGGGACACACGTGCACGGGTAGACAGGTGACGTGCAGACAACGGCAAGCGAGGATGTCAAACTCAGAAATCAGGACTGATCAGCAGGAAAGGTCCAATCTTTTTTCACACAACTACATCGAATCACATGTTGCAGACTGGAAACGACTTGTTGCTGTGTCGTGCTTGCCTCAGTTCCTCGGCTGAGTGGGGGAATTCTAAGTGCGTGTCAGTTCAGTATAAAGTTGTTTGACTACTCTCTGTTCTGTAGGTCAGCAACTATAAAATAATGAAACGGTCTGAAGGATGGAAGCGAACTGTTCATGCAGAATTGTTGCTATGGCTGGAAGACAAAATGAGGAAAACGTGTTGTGTGGACTGCGACATTCAAACTCTGTAGTATGGGGTTTATGTGGTCTAGTCCGTGAAGGTGCGCAGTCACCAGTGTATAGAAAGGGACATAACATATGAAAGGGACCGTATATCAAAGTATGCCTACTCTAACCTCTGTTCCTGTTTTTGGAATATATATCCTTGGCAGGATTGGAATGGCAGGTTCACCGGTATTGAGTTGACTGACATCCCCCGTCTACTTGAACTTCTACGCGAGGATGGATTTCCGAGCGTTTCAAATGGCTGAGCAAATACGAGATTGGCAACTGGTTGAACGTCAAGTGTTCCTAACGGCAGCCTCAAGTTTTCCATTTTCATTTTGACCACTGGATCTCTGTTATCGGACATTTTGGAGGTCAGACTGATGTGGTATCTACCGATTGATTAGTCTGTTTTCACCATTTCACGTACCCGATAGCTACGCTACCGGATAACTTCTGGGTCCCATGCTGGTTGGTCCTGGTGGTAATTATGAACGCAAACTATTTAACGTTCATTAACCTCCCTGGGTCAAACTCAATATTTCGGTACTACTATCGTTCCACTGTGTTTCTCATTAGATATATTTTTATGTTTGACCGTATGGCGTTAAACGATGTCCCCAGTCATCAACCGAATCATCTTCTCCGAAGCTGTCTTCTCTGAAGCGGTCAGATTGGATGTTAAATGGTAGCGTATCAAGAGGGGACTTGATGATGTCGTGTACTCGCCCATCTTTCTGTACCTTCGGAAGAGCGCGTTTGAATGTCACCGAAAAGCCCACTTTGAACACTCTCATGGGTGTACTATAATAATGAGAGGAAGTATTGAATACAATTTTATTTACAAGATTCGGTAATCATGTTTGGGGTGATATGAGTCCCATTTGTCGTCGTCGAGAATTCTGGCCTTTGAAAGCAACTGAATGACCGATTTTCGTTAGCACTTGTAGATTGGGTTTTTGAGGTTAGCCGTTAGGAATTCTTCGGGTGATTGGGTAGATGTGTTGATGACAATTTGGTACATTTATTTCTCAACAGCCTTTCGAAGTCCGAATACAGATAATAATACGGTTGCCACATGATTGACTAAAATTGTAATACACATTAAGTCAACGTTGTGAAAACCTCTGGCAATATCAACGGTGTTGTTCCACCTCAGCATTCACTCGGGACTAGCATACGTCACTTCGTGTCAGACAGTTCATCTGAATGTCTGGAGTGGAATTGTCTGTCTGCAGAAAAGTGAAGCTCCGGTGGGCTCACCGTCTAGTCAGCAAACACTGCACAATAGCTCACGTAAAGAAGCGATTCTTGACGAACCAAATAATGTAGTTAGCCATCTAGTTCTTGCTGGAGCCACACTGTTTATACTAAGATCATCACTTGCTGAAGCTCCTCGTCGTGAATCTTTGCTTTTTGAACCATTTCGTTAACAATGGTAATATGCGGGTAACATTCGAGAGTAAGTGGTTGACAATGATTGTGGCGATGGCAATGCTTCCCTATTCTGGGTCCTGGAAGTTGAGTAGGTCCAGTAGAACGTCTGCTTGACTGAAACCGATAGTCAATGGGTATGTAAGCTTGCACATTGAAAGTACTGTCTCCTGTCTTCGTAACCAGTTAACCATGCAGATTGGACCGCTTTTTCCTTTATTTTGAAATGACGAACAACTGTTTGTAATCGGTTAACGGAATGAAAACTCGCCCATGGAGCATCGTCTGAAATTTCTTCCGAATGGAAATGATCTAGCAGCATGTTTCAAGACTTCCTCAGAGTCATCTGGGTAAGGATGAACGATTACTACGCCAGTGACGTAATCTGGAATGTATCTGATGTGACTAGCATTTCTACTGATGGGTCAGTGAAGAACCACTGGCAGATCCAAGACGAATACCGGATCGACCCGATTTAGGCATGTTGACATCAAAGGGTCCATTAGCCTTTGGCGTCACTTGTCAGTAACGGGTTGGGGGAGAATGTGGTATGGTGAAACGTGAATAGAAATGTACATCGACTGCTTACCAACCCAAGAGGCGAACGTACATTAAGGACATCGAGTGGAGGACACATCTGTTGAATCTGCTTTTATGTCTCATCAAACGTCACTGTTGATAACAAACCCAAATTAGTTGAACATTTTTGCTAGGAAATTGTATCTGTCTGCATGTACATCACACACAAGTGGATAACTCCTCGAGACTGGTATCTTACTCACAGTAGATGGAATCCGTGGGACAAAAATTATTTTGAAGTTGACGATTGATTATTGGCTTCCGCAAGTTCTGTAAGGTCACTTATACGGAGGGTTTCGCTTTCAGGTGGCTATAACTGTTCTGGTGGATCCTAATAAGTTGTTGTCTAGCTTCCTTGTCAGTTTGAGTGTAAATAGTTTTCACTTCAACCAGGTGTCTGTTATTGTCATGTACCAAAATCGTTAAGATTATTACTTGATCTGTAGTACGTACACGGATTCAACAGCTTGTCACACATACAGCAAACCTGTGCCGTATTTATTTTATCCCGCAAGTAATAATGTCCATTGATGATGAATTTCTCTCCTCTTTTCTTACAGGGATAAAGTGTACAGACCAACTGAGATGTCACTCTGACGTGAGTGCGTGAAGGGCTGAAATGAAGTCTATCATACCACTGCTCACTAAGTTAGTGGTATACACTTTCAAGTGTACCTTCATGGAAGGTCAGTTTCCGAGGCCTACTTGACTGCTGTTATATGCTGTGGAGATAACTATTAATGAGAAAGAATGTACACAGAACTATGACTTAAACTCGTGTGACGGCTCTCTTTGTCATATATCTATGAAAACGGTCTGAGACTCAGTGTTGAAGAGGGTTTTGAGGAAGGTTCGCTTGTGGACCACAGCACATTGGTTTGATTTCATATTACGCTGTAGCCACTTCAGTTCTGTGGATAGATTGTCTCTGGATGGATTGTCTGTTGAAGAAAGTGACTATGGGAGCAACTGGCTGGGGAAAACTTGCCTCGGAGACGAACTATTCGGGATGAATAATCCGTGGAAAAGGACGTTTCGGACTAAATGGTCAACGGACGCGTTCATGCACCTCCTCTGAAGACACGGTTTGGAATACATGAAATGACATACCCCAGAAGCAGCATTCTTGGAATATCACGGCGAAATATGTCTAAAAAATCTACTTGCTTGGCCTGTGAGGGGTATCATTGTCACCAACTGATAATCTAATACACTATCACTAAGACATAGTGGATTTTGGCTTAATGACAGAATTTTCCGGATTATGAATGTGTTTATGAGATTGATAAACAACACCGGGGTGGAACAGGGACCCGAAAATGTACTTGTTCATTATTTATACCCTTCACTTCATCATCAAAACTTCATTCTGTAGTCGAGAGTAAACATTCCACGCTGTTTTCAGCATTCCAGGAATGCAGAAAACCGGGGTGTTGTATTGCTCCAAATTATCTCTGATTTCAAACTCAAGTCGACGCACTGGCTCAGTCGAATCGTGAAAACACTACTGCCGGACGTTGGTATTGCTCGATTCTCACCCTTTCATAAACGACTAGGTCGTTTTTAGCATGCTTGAATCTCATTTGGCCCGTCAATAACCCAGTCAACAATAGCTTGGAGAGCTTCTGGCAGTCTGAACGGGAGGAAGTTGTGTTAGAATAGTCTTTGAGAGACAGTGAGCATAATTAGTGGCTTCAAATGAAGCATCAAAGAATCTTTCAACCAAGCGTTTGCAGTATTTGTTCGAAGGAAACCAGTCAGTGTGCTGCATCTCCATACAATCCCCTGAATCTGCCCTATTTATCACACATCCCTGCTGCCTCTGTTTCAAAATCATTCGGTAATCGCCACGCATCCTTAGAATTCTACTTTTCATTACCATCACACTCGGATTGACACACTTGGACGAATTCATTCAAGTGATTGTGCTTTACTTCTCCGTCCATCCTGTCACCGGTTGCGGCCACAGGTAAACTTATCTAGGCCTGAGCAGCCCACAAAATAGCAGACTGGTTGCCTTCCATATCAACGATGGAATCTTATTGTACCATGAACGGGAGTATGAGGTACCAGTGAGCCTGCTCTTCCCTAGCAGTAATCTGTGGTGCATTGGTTGCATTGAAGTCTGTTTGACAATCCGCGTTTCTGGTGAACTTACAGTTAAGTTTCCTGCCAACTTTCCTGATATGTACATTCTTCCATTTCGCATGGGTGTTGGATATGTAAGTTACGGCAAGACAGACACCGGTTGACTGACCTTATAGTATTAAAACAATTCAGTGGAGCCGTGACTTTTTCGGCGACTTGTGTGCTAAGTTGTGGGCTTCCACAAAGGGTTTATGGAATAAGACAATGTATTTTTACAAGATGGTCTCCGTCATATCCTCCTTTTGTTCGTAACTCACACAGGCATTTGCAAACAACAAATCTAACTTCACCAGCAACTCCGGTTGCAACTTCGTGGTGTTAAAGCGACAGTCTATCTTTCCTCCGGATGTCCTCCTAGTTTTCCACCAAACTTTCTGGAACCATAAGATAAAATTTATGCAGGAAACACGGGAGACATTTGTCAGCCTACTAAAGTTCGCCGGAATCGTTGTTAGGCAATTTACCGCAATATATGTTGTAATCGCAACTTTTTCGTTTCTGAAGTAAAAGTTAGAGAAGACACTTTGGGAACGCTAGGTTTTTCAGTAGGAAATGTAGGTCCCATCCATCAACATTCAGAACTCATACAAATCGTTTGTCTTGTTTGACGCACTTCCAGATACTTCATAACGGCATGAAGTGCTCGATCCACTTCTAAGTCTTGGTAATCTCCCATTTGGAGTTCCACTATTCGATGGCGGATGCCTCCATCAGGACAACATTCTAAACGTTGTACCTCGGCTCCCGGAACTCGTCCTTAAGATTGGACGAGACAGAGCCACTGGAAGTAGCTATGAGTTGACAAAAACTTGGTTGAACGTAGTTATTATCAGCAAAATCAAAGCGGTGTTTCCTCATTAGAAAGTCAAATTATGATAATCTCCTACAATACCTTCTGGTAAATTTGGCAAATTCTTGTATCAACTTTTACGGGAAGGCTCTGATTCTGATCTTCAGCAGATAAACCGGTAACTGACTCCAGCACCAGATTATTGATTTCAAGTAATGAAAGTATCGCCAATGAAAAACGACATGTCGCTTTATAGGAACCATGGTGACAAAAGTAATTTACTAACCTTTTTGCTACTGTCTTGTGCAGTACCCCAAGACCATACCGTTGGTGAATTATCTGAAGCAGCTTATTGACATGCAAGTTAAGTGTGTACAGGAACCCGAATAAGTTGATTACGAGAGCGGTATTGTAAAATCGACTTGAAACTACATACAGAAATGCCGGCAAATCTGAAACGCGTTGGCCCCTGACAAGTTTCGATTACCAGAAGTAGCACTTTCGTTTTCAGTCAATAACATATTGAAAACCAATTTGCACAGTTTAGCGCGGACCCGAATTAGTCAGTAAATCAGTGCGGATGTCAAGAGCACGTGCAGTGTTGTATAACAAGCAGCTTTGTTTGTGTGTAATTTAGTGCGTACATTCCAGAACTAAGGGACAGGCCTTAACGCCGGAAAAACGATGGGCCAGAAGTGACTATTGGAACTGTGTATGTATTCTAAGGGAGGTGTCACCTAAGTGAATGAAAATGCACCGCTGTTTATTGTGTGCGTATAAACGCCAATCATGTAAATGAGTGTACGCCTTCGTTGTAGATGTGTTCGCTGTCGATGATGCTAGTGTGTGGTGTTTTTATTCGTTTTGATGTTTGTTTTGCCTGGTCTAATTGGATGTGTGTAATAGGTTCGTCTGTGCAGTATTGCTGTTCCTGTGTGAGTTCGCTGAATCCACTAACATGTGCCTGTCAAGCCTGTTTCAGGTGGTTGGTGCTGTTGACTGACTGCGTCTTTGTCGGTGGGTGCGCGCGCGACACCTGCTGCTTTCCGCTACAGGTTTGTGAGCCAGATGCTTTGGTTGAGAACATTAATGGGTCTCTTGTCTAGGTCTGGGCGTCCTAGCAGTATCCAAGACCCATATAAACCATGATTACACAATCCAAACTTAATACTATACTGCATCTGCCGTCGTGCGGGATAAACCGAGTCGCCCTGTCTGCTGCACATGGAAGAGTGGATAGGCAAAACTTTTATACTGCAAGACAGTCACCCAACAACATGAATCCTCAAGCATATAATGCTCACTTAAATCTCAGTAACCTGAAGACCAATTTGAGACAGTGCAGGGGATGTAACACGGAACATGGAATATGCACACCCTGCTGGATCGATGCAGCGCCACAGGATGGCCAGAACATAGAACCACGCTGATTGAGATGGAACTGAGCCGCTAAGGCATCAACATAGCAGCATAGAGCGAGATGAGGCTTGCGGACCAAGGTAAGTTACGGGAAGCAGATGCCGGATACATCTCCTGCTGGATGGGTTGCTCAATAGACGGTGCTCGGTAGCACGGTGTCTGCTTCGCAGTCGCT